>BPLQ01011964.1:814974-825056 GCA_021605075.1 Caerostris darwini
TTTTTTTAGCTTAGAAGATGGGAAATATATTGAAAAAGTACATATTTACTATAATGGATTATACCTTAAAAAGATTAAGAGTTTACTTTTATTAAAAAGTAATTCATAGTAAAATAGTAATATTTTATTTAGAAAAGAAAAAAGAAGAAAGAAGTGCTAAATTTTTCTTTACAATTTGAAGACACTAAGAGGATTATTTTCCATTATTTAATTCATATGGATTCATCGTGTAAATATTTTCAGTGAATAGAATGAATAAATAGTGGTAATATCCGGTGAGAACCGGATAGTATAACTACTACCCACTATTCTAAACGGATAGTATGACTAGTAACGTCATATTTGCTGTCGTAAAATGTGTCAACGTGTTTCTTGAAGTAGCGACTGACTAATATGACTCAAATATTGATAGGAAACTAGTAAACAAAATGTTTGAATGTGCGTTAGACAAACTTACGAGATCAATCCATATGAACTAAATAATGGAAAATAATCCTTTTCTTGTCTTTGAACATTTTTTTCTTCTTTTTTCAGTTCCAAATATATTGTTACTGTTTTTTACGCTGAATTTTTTTTTTTTTTTACCATAATCTAAGGTAAACTCTGAATCTCTTTTAATGTATAATTCATTATAGTAAATATGTATTTTTTAAATCTATTTCCCATGTTTTAAGCTAAAACAAAATTTTTTTTAATTTTAAATATTGAATTTTCGAAAAAAAAAAAAAAGAGAAAAAAAAATTATTTCCTTTTTTTTATAAAATTTAATAAGAAATAAATTTTAATGATTTAAAATTTTTGAATTAAAAAAATATAATTTAAAATCTAATTTCATTAAAGTTTAGATTTTTTTTTTATTAATAGATTAATAAATTTATCAATAGTTTGGATTTTTTTTATTTATCTTTTAATATTAATTACAAAAAAATTCTTAAATTATAAAATTTATTATTGGTGGGTAGAATGAATAGTGGGTAGTAGTTATACTATCTGATGAGAACCGGATAGTATGACTAGTAACGTCATATTTGTTGTCGTAAAATATGTCAACGTGTTTCTTGAAGTAGCGACTGACTAATATGCCTCAAATATTGATAGCATATGTTATAATGATATATTGATAGCATATGTTATAATGATATATTGATAGCATATGTTATAATGATATATTGATAGCATATGATAGTAAATGTTTGAATGTTCATTTGGAAATACTTACAAGATGAATCCATATGAATTAAATAATGAAAAATAATCCTTTTAGTGTCTTCAAATTGTAAAAAAAAAATTTTAACATTTCTTTCTTCTTTTTCAGGTTCCAAATAAAATGTTACTATTTTTTACCATGAATTATTTTTTTACTAAACTCAATTAAGGTAAACTCTAAATCTTAAAAAGATTTAAAGTTTACTTTAATTAAATAATACCTTAATTGTATGATAATTACCTTAATTGTATAATTCATTATAATAAATATGTGTTTTTTCCTATGTTCCTGCTTCCTATTTCTCATGTTTTAAGCTAAAAAATTCTTTTAATTTTAAATATTGAATTTTCACAAAAAAATGCTTTTTTTTTTTAATAACGTTTAATAGAAAATAAATTTTAAAGACGCAAAATTTTTGAATTAAAAAAATCACGAACGTTACAAAAAAAATTTCTTTTTTTTTAATAACGTTTAATAGGAAGAAAAAAAAAATTTAAAGACGTCAAATTTTGAATTAAAAAGATTATCATTTAAAATATAAATTCATTAAAGTTTAGATTTTTTTTTATTTCAATCTAAAAAAATATTAATTAAAAAAATTCTTAAATTATATAAATTTATGTCACCTTATATTAACCCTTTCTTTTCTGAGAGAGGGAACTTTTTCACACATACATTTCAGTGATCTATATTTTTTTGGACTTTTTTAATTTTCAAAAGATATGTTTTTAAAAGTTAGTTTTAAGATGCATCAGCGTTCGAAGCAGACACAAAGCATTTAGATAATTGTAATAAACAACGAAATAATTTCAGAAAATTCGTACTTAAAAAGACCTTAAAAAGACCTTTAATATTATTTTTTATAAATTAAAGCCGTTTCATGAAGTTTTAGCGGGTTACGAAAACGAGTGGTTCCTCTCACCTACTAATACATGCGCATGTGTAATCTAAAAATATTAATTAAAGAAATTCTTAAATTATAAACTTATATTAACGACGTCTTTTGGAACATACATTTCAGCGATGCATGTTTTTTTGGATTTTTTTAGTTTTTAAAAGATATGTTAGAAATGTAGAATATGTGTAAGCCAACATTTAGATAATTTATAATAATCAATGAAATCATGTGAAAAGAATTCCTGGTGAAGATTCTTATTTAAAAAGTTCTTTAATTTTATTAATACGCTTTTATTAGTTTCACCTGTATGTTTGTTTGTAACTGACTCTTTGTACTCGATTTTGTCCTCCTTTAAGCGATCAAATTTCATTTAAACGTTGTAGACCGACGAAACTAAAATATTTTGATGAGTTTATTATCTCATCATGATTAGGATCGCCAGGATCAGTGATTTTTTTATTTTAACTTATGAAGAGCAATTTAACCCCTGTAGAATGACATTCAAACCTACATGGGACAATGGCACAACGGATAACGCGCCTGACTACGGATCAGGAGATTCCCTGTTGGAATCCTGGCTGGCTCGACTTTTCGCATTTAACTTTTGTTTTACTCACAAATAAATAATTGTAAGAACTATAGTTCCAGTCCTCCGTACTGGGACCTCATTTAAATATTATAGTTTAAAAACACTAAAAAACACGCTTTTAGAGTTAAACAAACTAAAAAGTAAAAAATAAATTATAATTTTAAAAAACTCAAAAACACGCTTTTAGAGTTAATCAATCTAAAAAGTAAATAATAATTGTTAACATAAGAATAAAATGAATGTCGCTGTTCTAAAAGCGTGGGGTGCTTTGTATGACATTTTTAAACTAACTCTGCATTTCGGAATGAAACGAGTGAAAAATTACGACGATTGACATCGAGCACCCCACGCTTTTAGAACAGTGACATTCATTTTCCCGTCAGTTATTTTATTCTTATGTTGACAATTATTTTTTACTTTTTAATTTGATTAACTCTAAAAGCGTGCTTTTTAGTTTTTTTAAACCATTAATTTATTTTATAAATTGAAGCCATTTCATATAGTTTCAGCTTGTTAAGAAACGCTCCGTTCATATCTCACCTACTGACACATCCGAGTGCTAGCTCCTCGGCCTTTTGTCACTAACAAAAGAGAACGTGAGGGGTGGAGACTCGTCGCCCTGTGATTGGTCAGCTGTTCGTCGACCCCTCGCGCTCTCTCCTCATTGGAAGAGGCGTCGACGGCCGCGAATGACAGAGAATAAATTCCGACTCTCTCTCCCTTTTCTTCTTTGTTTCTCCCACAAGGGAGGGAAGGGGGGGTGGATTGTTTTTAATTGCCCCCGGGGGCTGTTGAATCTCTGCGTATGATTCACTGCGCATGCCTGGAGGGGGAAAGGGGGGTCGTACAGATGTCATATTTCAGCAGGTGTAAAGGAGTATGTTTTTTCTATAATTCATTATCAGATTGGGTCTCGGCATTGCACGGCCGAGTCAATGATGCATCGGATGCGGTTTGCTTTTTTATGATTTTTTTTTTTTTATAAAGCATTACAATTTTTTTAGACTATCGTACTAAACGTCAGACAACTAAACTTTTTTAGACTTATCGCTAGCCATCATGAGATATGTCTTTTGAAATCTGCATATTAATGTAATATATTACATCTGCAAAGATCTTTCTAATAGTCTTATAATTTTTGTATTTTATTATTTTATGAAATCCATATACATATATTTATATATTCCATATATTTATTTATCCATATACACTCATGTCCATAAATTAAGGATAATTCAGAATCACACAGAAATCGAACTCTAAAATAAAAATTTCACTTGTAGAATTATCACACTCATCTTGAAGAAGAATATGCAAATTACAGGAAACCACCAGATGGCGCAGATAGTACGTCACAACGACGAGAGTGTAAGAGAGGGGTATATAAGGAATGGTGGCAAAGAAGTAAAACTGTTCACAAGCGCTTTAAAAGCCTTTCAGTGCAATAACCGCATAGTTATGGCACAAAGGAAGCATTTGGATGATTTTTTACGTGGTAGAATTATCGGACGACTGGAATGTGGACGTACCCATCTGGAAGTATCCGTGGAACTTGGAACCGCCCAGAGTGTCATATCCAGGCTTTGGCAACGATTCCAAGATGATGGTAATGTGAGTAGATGTTACAGCACAGGTCGCCCCCGAGTTACAACGCTGAATGAGGACCGGTATTTAGCAGTTACTGCCAAAAGAAACAGACGGAGCACAGCATCAGACCTGTCTCGTCAGCTCTCTTCAGCTACCGGTACGACAGTTTCAAGACAGACCATGTAAAGACGCTTAGGGCCCATTGGTCTATATGCTCGTAGGCCTGTCAGATGTGTTCCACTTACCGCAACTCACTGTCGCCTGCGATTAACCTGGAGTAGAGAGCATGCCTTGTGGACACCGCAACAGTGGTCTGGTGTGATGTTTTCCGACGAGTCCAGGTTTAGTTTGCAGTCTGATTCTCGAGGGACTTTCATATGGAGTGCGCCAGGTACCCGTTACCACCAAGAGAACACCATTGAACGACACCGTTACGGTGGTGCCGGATGGCTCGTTTGGGGAGGAATAATTCTTGGTTCCAGAACTGACCTGCATGTTCAGAGTGTAACGATGACAGGCCACATCTATCGGGATGTCATTCTGGAACAACATGTACGTTTGTTTCGGGGCGCCATGGGTGCTGAATTTCTGTTTATGGATGACAACGCCCGTCCTCACCGTGCAAACATTGTAGAAGAATGCCTTTAATTGGAGGATATCACCCGTATGGATTGGCCAGCATACTCAACGGACTTGAATCCAATAGAGCATGTGTGGGATATGCTTGGCCAACGAATTGCAGCCCGTCAACCCCTTCCCACCTGTCAACCGGAACTTCGGAGGGCATTGCTTGATGAGTGGTGTAATATTCCCCAAGATCAGATTGATAATTTGATACGCAGCATGCCTAGGCGTTGTAAGGCCTGTATTGCATCGTCCGGGAGACATACTCCATATTAACCATCATACTAACCATGTTATACTGGTTTTTGTAAATAGGTTCTTTTTTGAAATTTGCTCCAGGGAGTAAAAATCGCAATTTTTATTAATTATGTCAAACATGTAGCATCTTTTTTGCTCTTTACCTTTTGTTTAATAAATAGACTTTACAAATAAGTCAAATTTGTTTTGCTTCTGTCTCTTTCTTTGCCTGAACTTCATTATCCTTAATTTATGGACATGAGTGTATTTTTTTCTATTATCATTGACAGAGGAGAGTAAAATACTGCAAAATTCAGAGCAGAAATGCAATATTTAAACTCTCTCTTTTAAATTTTTTTTATTTAATTTATTTTTAAATGGCAAAATTATACAATTTTTTTTTTTTTTTTTTTTAAGTTTGTTATAAATTTTAACTGTACAACAACAACAAAAAAGGACGATCGTACTTGCAAATGCAAACAGAAATATCTTAAACCGATAACATATTTCCTTGTGTATGTGTTTATATCTTTCATAATTCGTTATTTGGGTTACTGCTCAGAAATCATGAAAAAATTATGACGAGTCATTTTTCAATTGAATAAAAATCATTATAGTTGATAGTAAAATTACGCTTATACATCTTCCATTCAAATAGTGACTGCATTCATCAGCATTGGATGACTATTCACAAAAAAATAAATACCTTTATCCATTAGGGTAGACATAAATCAAGAATTAAAATATTAAAATATCTAACTCTCCTTTTTTTTATGATTTATTATCTTTTTAATTCGTACACAACCAAAAATAAAAATAAAAACTTCTAATTACTTATTTAATTCAATGCAACTGCATTACTATCCTAATTGTAATAAATAATGTGCAAATATTTCAGTGAATTATATTAAAATTGACTTTTTTGACTTTCCGTTTTTAACATCGTTTAGAATCGTTTTTCGTTTTTAGAACTTTTCGTGTGTATATATATATATGGTAGCAGCTGTGCCCCATGATTTTGTCTTGGCGGGAAGGAAGGGGACTCAATAAAAATGGGGACTAAAATTAAGCTTAACCTCTTAAATAAGCTACGAATATGTCCTATTAAACTATAAAAAATAAAGTAATAAAAAAAATATATGAAGTCGAAATTTCATATAGTAATTATTTTTTTAATAATTTTTATATTGGGTTAAAATACACGAAAAAAAAAGAACATTGAAACCAAAAAGGACTGCACAAAAACATCAATTTCAAATAAATAAATGATAATAATAATAAATAAATAAATAAAAAATCACATAAATATATAAAATAAATATATAAAATAATAAAAAATAAAAAAAGTAAAAATTTGTTAGGTTTATTTCTCAATTCCTTTGACATTCTGCCAGTAAGTAGACCGAATCCCTACGGTTTAAATTCATTGACTTTCAAATAATCGACAATCAGAAGAATATTATTGTATTTATTGAAAACCGTTGTTCACTTTTTGCCTTTTTGAATACATTTGTTTAAAAAATTATGGAAAAAAAAGTTCTGGATGCGAATAAAACTGTATGTGTTCAACTTGCCACGAATATAAAGGAATAGGCTTTTGTGTTGAAATGTTATGTGAGAACCCACTCGTCACAATGAGTTCAAATTTTCAAATGTTTTCAAGAAGGGGGAAATGGTATGGCATCAAAAAAAAAAAAAAGTTCCACCGATTTTTTCCCATCCAATTGGGTACGACCTTACCGCGATGGATGGACTTTCCACTCACAGTGTCGCAACTGTGGAATGACTTGAAAGTCCTTTTTTTCCGTCAAGGAACCGAAACAATCCTGCCCATTGGACACTGCAATCGGTTGAATGTACAACTCATGCCAAATACGTTGTCATTACGATTCAAAAATATCATTGACAGCCGAATTCCCTTTCTTTCTTACAGAATCAATTTATTAATACACTTTGGAACTTTTTATTTGATGCCGTACCGTTCACCCCGTTCTTCAAGTATCTTCAGTTCGAATTTGAACTCATTGTGACGAGCGGTTCTTTTTTGACAGCATTTTGAAGGTGGGGCTTTAATTATAATCCCCCCAGTATTTTCTTTAAACAACTAATATAAATAATAATTTTTTCAAGTCAATTTCACTTTTTTTTCGCTCAGTTGCAGATAGTCTTTTATAAATAATTCTCATTCATTTTTTTAAGTTTATCTGGCGCCCTCTATGGGTAGATACATGCAACTCAAATCTAAAAAAACTCAAATTAATTAATTAAATTTAATGAAAATTAATATTTGAAAAAATTGTATTCACATCCAGTGTCCTCCACTACAAGTTCAAAAAAAAAAAAATGTATTTGAACATGAGTGGATGAACACAAAGTATTTTATGAACGATTGGAAATGTGAACACGATATATAGTGGGAGAGTGGGAGCTGATAGAAGGAATTTAAAAACTATACGAATAAAAAAGTTCTGAATGCGAATGAAATTGCTTGTGTTGCTTCAACGTGCCGCGAACATAACTTGCAGGCTTTATGTGTTACAAAAGGTAACTTTCAGAAAATGGAACAAAGGAACGATCGGGGGATGCAGGGACCGTGACTTCCCCGCTCGCCGGTAATTAATCCGATCATCCGCTGAAACAAAGGGAGCAAAAAGAGCTGCGTGATCATCCCTCGGCTGTCCGGCTTCCCACGCACCCCCCTGAGAAGGACGCAATCTGCTCTGATTGGGTCCGGCATCGCCCGCCCGGATTACGACCCTCCCTCCCCCCTCCCCTCCCTTCACGGGGGACACGCTAATCCCCCGTCTCTCCGGCGTAACAGAAAGCTATATCCGGCCCCAGGTTAGTTCCGGCGTGACTTTATTAAGGGGGGCAGGGGGTGAAGAGTGTGTTAAGTGCTCATCACACGAGAGGGTTGAGCAAACGATAACAGCGCGTGAAGGGGGAATGGGGGGGGCGGGAAGTTGGTGGTTCCTGATGTTTTACCGGTGTAGTTCACCTCGGAACATCCCATTTTCCTTTTGTTCATTTTCCAAGAGAGTTTTTCCCTCTATTCTGACGCTACTTGTATGGAACTTTGCGTCTCCTATAGAGTAGTAACAAAATTGTGGAACGAACATGGCTCTATATCGCCGCATGGTTTTTTTTCCTGTCCGCATTTATTCAAACCCTTCGATTAGCTCACACTCTCCCTATATATGTATCTTGTTCACATTTTCAATCGTTCATAAAACACTTTTGATTCATCCACTCGAGTTCAAATGCCTTTTTTTTTTTTTTTTTGAAGTAGTGGAGGACACTGGATTTGATTAAAGTTTTTTCAAATATTCTTTCAGTCATTAAATTGAATTCATTCACTTTAGTTTTTTTTTTTTTAAATTTAGTTGCATGTGTCTACCCATAGAGGGCGCCCGATAAACTTAAAAAAATGAATGAAAATTACTTATAAAGGGCCTTCTACAACAGAGTGGAAAAAAAGAAGGCTTAAATTTCTGACATTACTTGTTTAGAAAATGTAACCGTATTACGAAGCTATTTTAAAATTTCCTAGAAATTCTTCATACATTTATTTAATTATGTGAATGCTAAAGATAAATAGATATAAGAAATGTTATTTTTTTTTTTTATAACACAGATAATTTTGTATGATGTATAACAAATGAATATTTTTTTTTTTTATCTTTTTGGAGAAGAAAATTTATTAATAGAATATAAATGCAAAATATCTACAGAAATTAAATTTATATTTATTGTCAGCTACTACTACACCACATCACATCACTGTGCTTAGATCTGAGTTTCCCCTTTACAGTTTGGGAACGATGCGGGTAAGAAGTCTGATTGGGCTCTGTGACGCTCTTACAGTCATATGAGACTGGGACCTATGGTTTAAAATCGATTCCAAACCATTACAAATATCCATGCCACACTCGGCCATTCAGACCCATTTATTGACAGCTAAAAAAATGAACCATTTCTTTTAAAAATCGTTGTAGCACTTTTTCCTTCCTTCGCACCAACAGTACAGAGTAGTAACGGCCACAACTAAAAAAATTTTGCCAAAAATTCACCAAGCAATTATCACATGCTTTAAATTACAAAATCCTGAAATACAAGCCAAGACTAATTTTAAATGAATGCAATCTATTGAATATTGAACAATGCATTGTAAGCTCATTTTTCCTAAGTAAGTGAAAAAGAAATGTTATTTTCAATTCCTTCTATTAGATCACACTCTCCCTCTATATACCTTGTTCAAATTTTCATTCGTTTATAAAACACTTTTTATTCATCCACTCGAGTTCAAATACTGTATTTTTTAACTTGACAATTGATGTGAATACAATTTTTTCAAATATTAAATCATTCATTAAATTTAATTCATTAATTTTAGTTATATATGGGAGAAAAAAATTTCTATCACAAAAAGTTCAATCACAAATGATTATCAGAGTGACCATGAAAGTAATCAGCCGTCACGTGACATCTGGCAGTGGACAGTACTGATTGTAAAATCACGTGAGAAGTATGTTTGTCCCAAACTGGCTGTTCAGACCGTAACCATTTTTAGATTCTTTATGTAATATTTCGTTCTCCGTAAGGGGGCGCTTTTTCATTCGTCAAGTGTTCTTCTTCATGTATCGTTTGTTAGTTAAGTAATAAATTTCGTTCAAGAACGTTGTGCCTCTCCTTCGCATCTTCACCCCTGGCAGCCAACCCTGATCCACGCTCCGTTTTATTACTACTCGATGGTGTCACTGGAGGAGTGGATAGAGTAGTTCATGAGTACGTTTGGGATCGTAAAAATAGAAAATTGGGGGGGGAACTGGGAATGAACAAATTACCACGCATTCATCCCTCATTCATTCTTGTGGCAAGCGGCACAAATTCTTTCTCACATTATAGGATATGTACGGAAAATTATAGCAAAGGATTTGTTA
>BPLQ01011968.1:0-21697 GCA_021605075.1 Caerostris darwini
TCAAAATCGAACAACATGTGTGCTTCTGTATTTGGGTGTGAATATAAGTAGTAGAGTCTAAATCCAAAATAAACACTGTTTATTCATAAGAATTATAAATAATGATTAATAATGTTCTTTATTTCAATTCCTTCTATTGGTGGCACTGTCCCTATACTTATATCATTTCAAATTTTCAAATCGTTAATGAAATACTTTTTTATTCATCACTCAGGATCGATACATTTTTGAACTTGTAATGGATGACACGTGATGTGAATACAGTTTTCAAATACTAATTTCATTGAACAAATTTAATTAATTTTTAGTTTTAAGTTGCATGTATCTAACAATAAGATGGCACCAGATATAGACTTAAAAAAAAAAATGAATGAAAATTATTTATAAAAGGAGTTACCATTATAGTTTAAAAGTAAGACTGACTTTGAAATTTTTATATTACCATTTTGTTGTATATTGATATAAATGTCTAAAAAATATTTTTTCAAAATCAAGTTTCCTATATTTTCATTATATTGCAGAGAGTCCTTTATAAATAAAGTTAGAAATTTTCCTCTTACATCTGGGCCATCTATTGGTAGATACATACAACTTAAATCTAAAGAAAAATAAAAGGAAATAATTTTCATTTAATGAATTAATTGATATTTGAAAAAACTGTATTCATCCAGTGTTCATCTACACCTAAGTTTGAAAAATGTATTTGAACTTGTGTGGATAAGATAAATTATTTTGTAACAGTTTAAGAAATTGGACAAGATATATACTCTTGAGTGTGGCAGATTAATAGTAAGGTGGAAAAAGTAACTCTTCTGCCAGCAAAATGCACCTTTGCCATGATAATCCCTTTAATTGCTACCTAACATCAATGGTTGCAAATGTTATCTTGTCGTGGTATGCCATTCCAGATACTCATTGTGGCTTGGTTGTCAAGTTTACTTATCATTATTGTTCTTTCATTTGGGCAGCTAATTAAATGTAAAGCACAGTCTTTAAAATTCTTTAAGCAAAGACTTACTGTACCAATAATTTACCTTTTGAGGTGTGTGAAATTTAAAACTTCGCCAGCTCACTTACAGACAGTTTCTTTTGTTTAAAAATTCCAGATTCCACTTTGGTATTCCTGAAATAAAAAATTCAGATATTACTATCAGGTAAAACAAGTCTTGAGAAGTAAATAAAATTTCTTGTATTTTCGAGGAATGTGTAGAAATGATTAAGCCAGTTTAAAATATTTTTTTCTTGCATTATGCAACTCAGTAGATAATATTAAAGTATAGGCTTTAGTACACATACAGAATTGATTATAATTAAGAGGTCACTTTCAAACTGCTGTAAAGAACCACTCGTCACAATGAGTTCCAATTTGCACACTGACGATATATGAAGAACAGGAGAAACAGGTTGCGACGTTAAAGTTCTAAAGTGCTGTGTGGGATAGCGCTGTAAGCCCGGGAATAACGAAAGTGAATTCGGTCAGCGATTTTTTGAATCGAAATGACAACATACCTGGCATGGGTTGCACATTAGACCAACTTCAAAGTGTTCAATGTGCCTCCGATTGTTTTCCAGTTTTGACGGCAAAAATGACTTTGATTACTCAACAGTTTTGCGACACTGTTGGTGAAATGCCATCACCACGCTTGAGGTGTACAGTTGGATGGGAAAAATCAGAACTTTTGGGCTTTTTTAAGCACCCATACTGTTTCCCCCTTCTTCAAAGTATCTTGGTTACAAATGTAGACTTATTTTGACGAGTGGTTCTTTTTTGTATTTTTGATTATCAAGGAATTTAATTACCATCACCCACATATGGATATTATTTAATTGCATGGACTATTTATTTGAAGATTTATATATTTTGTTTTCTTAAAGTATAATTACAATTAAATTAATAATAAAAACCTTTAAGTTTTCGATTTATTAAATTTTAAATAAAAATTAATTTTTATTTTATAAATTTTAAAGTCTTTTGAAAACCATTAATAAAATTACAATTTCAAAAAGTGGGGCCAAATTGGGCCGCTATAATCCATTGTACACCTATTATTAACACATATATTTTATAATTATGTTTATAATTTGGTTTAAATAAATGAATAATAGAGATTAACTATCATAATTAAGTTAACTGGTGAATATAAAATGAGAGTAATTCATAATTTGGATACATCCAATTTTTTGAGCACTTAAATATTTTATTACTATATATTTTACAAAGTTATCAAAATTTTCTGATTCATATTAAATGACAGTTTCTAAAATAGGTAGGTAGGGGTTTGGTAGAGGTCAATGTCGTTTATTATTGTTCTTAACATTATTATCACAATAGAATAAATTTTTCAGTTTATAAAATATTTGTATACATTACTACTTATATTATCAATTGCTTTAATCTATCTATCTAAGATTACCCAGAGTCTACAAATTATAATTGTTTTACTGCATTCACTTGGAGCAGATTTAAATAATTTTTATATAAAACTATACAAAGGATTTGCAAAGAATTTTAATAAAATCTGAAGAAATCAAATTTGTTTGCTTTCACAATCCTTCCAAAATTATTCACGGTGACACATAAAATAGAATCGGTATATTCCATTGCATAGTGTTTTTATAATAATCTTAAGCCAATCTTCAAGAGAAATTTTTATATATTGCCTATTGTAAAATAATTTTTTAAAATTATAATGACTACTATATTTTTGATTTTTTAAAAAAAATTGTAATACTGAATTAGATATTAAGAGACATAATTTTCCGCATTGAAATTCATCCAGCACCGATCAAGATGTACATAATTGCTAACACAAAACCTTATCGAAGGTGGTGCACCCTTATCAGTTCATGAGTATTTAAGATATATTTAATTGGAAAATAAATGAATAATGAAATAATTTTTCTCTTAATAAAATTGAGATAATGTTTTTCTTTTGACAAAAATAAAAATTTTGCTTTCTTAATTTTTCGTATCATAAAAGACTTAAAGTAAGAGTCTTTAAAAATTCTAATTTAAAAGAAAACAATTGGAGCTATTTTGGTACTGCTTTTTAAAAAATATAAGCTTGAATTATAATAAAGTCTTGTCTAAAATTAGAAAAATTTACAGTATTTTATAAAACCTTATTGATCAATATTTCAAAATCATTTATGGTAAATCTAATTCATTCATAAAAATTCATAAAGATTCTAAAATGCAAGATGACAATAAAGAGGAACATTCTTTAGCATTTTTTGTGGGGGGGGAACACATTCTAAAACTTTTTGAAACTAAAACAGTTTTTATTACATTCTGCCAGCTAATATTATTGGGTTTAACTCTTATAGTCACTAAATAACATTTCAACTCTCATCTTTTTGCATAATCAGCTCCAATAAAACCGCCTCCAACGACACATTAAATCTGTATTCATGGTGGCCCATTATTCGATACGAGGTCACGATAAAATATCAATTTTTATCGTTTTACCACAAAACCTTTCTTTTCTGCAATGGCTGATTAAGACTCTTTAATGAGGCTTGATTTTTTTCCTAAAAGAAAATTTTTTTTTTTTTTTTTTTGTTTTCTGGCAAATTTATCTGCGATCTTTCATATAAATCAGAAAGCTATTAGCAAGTGACAGTCACTGCGGTTTTTCTTCTAATGCGCTGAGGTTCTCTTCTCGCTTTAATGTCCCCAGACGAGCGCTGACCAACATGATTATCTAGATAATTTTTGAATGTTCTTCAGAGCAGGGTTTAATGAAAGTGCTTAAAGGTCATTTAATGATGTCCTAAAGAAAACAAGACGTGTTTCCGGTCTAGTTCGTTATTTATTTCTTAAGAACATTCCAGATAGGTAAATCTAGAAGGTAGGCATACATTTTTTTACCCTTAGTTTTTGGAACATGGAATTTTTTCGAATCTACTCAAATGTGTTAAATTAATAATTATTATAAAATATAAAAGCTATTTTTATTATGCAACACAAACTTAAGTCAAATTTCGAAAATTATAGTAATTACGATATATTTAATTTCATCAAATCTGGTATAGGCATTGTATTTTTGTAAAATTGTATTTTTTATTATATAAAATATTAAAATTTAGAATTGTATTTGATAGCGAGACAGATATATAGATTTATAACCGTAAGTGATGTGGAGAGAGATGTATAGATTTATAACCCTAATTGATGTGGAGAGAGATACTTAGATTTATAACCGTAAGTGATGTGGAGTGAGATGCATAGATTTATAACCTTAAGTGATGTGGAGAGAGATGCATAGATTTAGAGCCGTAAGTGATGTGGAGAGAGATGCATAAATTTATAACTGCAATTGATGGCGAGTCAGATGTATAGATTTTTATAACCTTAACTGATGGTAAAACGTATTGCTATTGTACATTGTACAATAGCAATACGTTGTGAAATTTTAATAAGAAATTTAAACAAAATCGAACATCCTTCTGAAAAGTCTTTTTTAAGTTATGGGAATAAAAAATACTGTTTTTATTCAAAAATAATTAATCTTTAAAGGATTGTGTAAAAAATTATTATTTATATATAAATTATTTTTAAAAAAAAGAAGGAAAAGTCCTTTTAAAGATGTTTAACATTAAAAATAAAAATAAAAATTCCATTAAAAAATCTTTCAAAAATTCTAGAATAGGTAAAAAACGGTTATACATTTTTTTTTAGCCACAGATCATTATATTTAATTAAAAATATAATAAGTTAATAAAAAATTATAATATTTCTTTATAAAATTATAAAAACTTTTGCAGTTTTCTACTTGATAACATTTCTGTTATTATTTTAGTTTTAAACAAAATTCTAAGACTGAACTAACACATTCCCTTCCTTTTAATCCCCCAAAGTTTGTTGAATTTTCTTTAAAAGACGGCTCCATTAATCAAGCACCTGAAAACCTAATCCTTTCGTAGCGTTGCACGAGCATCATAATCATGGTGCATTGGTGAAGTTTCGGAGTTGTTGAAACCGATTCATAATCAATGATCTGAGATAACAACATCGCAGGCCGCTCCCAGTATAATGAAGGCACACTTTGAAGGGAACAGGTAATTTTGGCTAGTTATTTTCAATTTACTCCAAATTTTTCAATGTAACAAATTCTATCAATTTATTAGAAACTGAAATCATTGCTTTTTAGATGTACAAACTTGTCAAATTTATTTATTTTCCATATTTTTATATTACAAGGTAAAAAAGTATTACTGCTCATAATTTTGATCATTTATGTGTAAATATGAAAATTTGGTGATGTGTTTGGTGTGTACAAGCTTGTCAAATTCATTTATATTCCATATTTTCACGTTATAATGTAAAAATATATATAAAAATAAAAAAATTTATAAAATATTACTGCTGAACTTGTTCGATAACACGTTAGTTTTGTGTATTGAGACCTGGTATGAAATTTCGTAGGTTAAAGCTCCTAGTTTTATGACAGAAATCAGCGTTATAAATCTGTAGACAAAAAATCGTCTCTACTTAACGAGAGGAAGAGATGAGAAAGAAAGTACAAATTTCCAAATTTTCAGACATTTGTAAATTTCTAACACTTTTATTTTGGATGTAATAAATTATTCTTAAATCTCGTTCCTTTTAAATATATAAATATCGACCTGATTCTTTATTTTTTGATAAGAAAATCATCCATATCTTCTGCTCATTCCTTTGCAGCGTTTAAAATCAAATTTCTGGATGATAGTTATTATTTTGAAAGACTTCATCACTGACAATTTTGCAAAAGTTTAGAAAAAAGTCTTATTATGATTTCTTCTCATACATATATAGTAATTAATACTTGATAATTTGCAAAATGCAGACTTGAAAGTAATGGCTCTTTTTAAGAAATATGTATTACCTATTTTATAGATAAGTAAATAATTTTGTATAAATAAACAAAAATTTAGTTATGAATATAAAGAAATTGGTAGTTTATAATTGACACATAATTATCAAAATAAAATATTAATAATTGTATAATAAACATAATAAATTAACAAATAAATAAATAATAGTTTAACTGATATATAAGTAAAAAATGTAACAAAATTTGTATTGCATTAAATTAAAATTAAACAAAATTTATATTACATTAAATTAAAATTAAACGAAATTTATATTACATTAAATTAAAACTAAACGAAATTTATATTACATTAAATTAAAATTAAACAAAATTTTTTATACAGGGTGATTATGATTAAAGTCTCACTTTCAAAATGCTGTAAAAAAAGAAGAACTTGTCACAAAGAGTTCGAATTTGAACTGAAGATACTTGAAGAAGGGGGAAACAGTAAGGCATCAAAAAAGTTCCAAAGTGTATTAATAGATGGCGCTGTTAGCGGCCTAAAGAAAGTGAATTCGGCTGCTAGTGATATTTTTGAATCGAAATGACAACGTATTTGCCATGTGTTGCACATTAAACCGACTGTCGTGTTCAATGTGATTGAGGCCTTTTTTTTGATAGAAAAAAAATGGCTTCCAAATCATTTAAGGGTTATGACACTGTCAATGGAAAGCCCGTCCACCACGGCAAGGTAATACCAAATTGGATGGGGAAAATCGGTGAATTATTCTTTTCTTCAAGTATCTTCAGTTCAAATTTGAACTCATTGTGACGAGTGTTTCTTTTTTTTACAGCATTTTGAAAGGGGAACTTTAATTATAATCACCCTGTATTATAAAAAAAAAAAAAAAAATATTATAAGTAACAAACAAATATACGAAATAAATGTATCTGAATTAAACAAGAAAAATAAATATATTAAGAAACTTCTATTATGCATTATCATTGGTGTGAGAATACATACATCTTGCCTTTGTACAAACTAATTTCTCTACAAATTTCTTTAATAAATTAATGTTAATCGATACTATACGAATCCCAAAAATAAAACAACTCTGTAAACCCAGGGTCATTTAACTTTAAGGAGCAAGGTATTGATTTTTAAACTATAGCCAGATAAAAAAAGAAAAAGTGAGCTCTTTGCATTTGCATTTTTATGATCCGGAGGGATATTGAACTTGTTTCAGAGAAACTCGCGTAATGATATTTATTCAAATACGTTGTACACTGTCTGGAAAACTTGGACATTTCTTAAGACAGACAACATCAATGTCAAGGTTGATAAAAAAACAACCAACAGAAATTTAAATATCCATTCCACTTATGTGGAAATTTACAATGCACTTTTACTGAAACCACTTTAAATTCCTGGACACTAAAAAAAAAGAATTTATTATAACATTTCATATATCGTTTTGAAATGCAACATTTGTAAAATCCCTTTTAAATTCAACAGAGGATTTGTTGTTATTATTATGAAATAAAAATGGAGAGAAAATCGTATGACTGTAAAACAGCTTTGCATAATCTTTTGAGTAGCATCGGTTACTTTAACAAGTGTTCGTTCAGTTTAATTTTAAACACAAAATGAAATAAACAAGTAATATAAAAAAAATTTTAAAGTCGATTAATACTTTTTTCAATTCCTTCTACTAGCTCACACTCTCCCTATATATATCTTGTTTAAATTTTCAATCGTTCATAAAATAGTTTTTATTCATCCACTCGTGTTCAAATGCATTTTTTTGAACTCCTAGTGGATGACACAATGTTAATACAATTTTTTTCAAATATTAACTCACTAATTAAATTTAATTAATTCATTTTAGTTTTTTAGATTTAAGTTGCATATATTTACCCATAGAGAGCGCCAGATAAACATAAAAAAGTGAATGAAAATTATTTATAAAGGACATTCTGCAATAGTGAAAAGAAAGTAGGGATTGACTTAAATTTTTTTTTTATATTATTTGTTTTCACTATATTGCAGAAAGTCCTTTATAAATAAAGTTGAAATTTTCCTCTTACATCTGGCGCCCTCTATTAGTAGATACATGCAACTTAAATCTAAAAAAAACCTAAAACTTATTAAACAAATTTAATGAATGAATGAATTAATATTTGAGAAAACTGTATTCACATCCAGTGTCCTCCACTACAAGTTCAAAAAATATACATTCGAACTCGACTGGATGTATAAAAAGTGTTTCATGAAAGATTGGAAGTTTGAACAAGATATATATATAGTGAGAGTGTGAGCTAATAGAAGGAATTGAAAAACGGAGAGAAAATCGTATTACTGTAAGACAGCTTTGCATAATATTTCAGTGGCATCGGTTACATTAATAAGTGTTCATACAGTGTTCAATAACAAGTGTTCATAAAATTTTAAAAACGAAGTGAAATAAAACAAGCAATATAAATAATGTATTTCTAAGAAAAAAAAAAGCTTAAGACTGATTGGTAATTTCTTCATTGAAAACTATAATAAATAATTTGACGTCGTTGGTCGATGTAAATGACGCTGTCCAGAATACACTGTGGTTATATACACTAACAAAGATAACAAATGTGTAAAAGTTAATAATAATTATTAGTCTTAAATTAAGAAAAAATTTACGAAAATATTTTAGAATGAAATATTATTTATTAAAATTTCAAAATCATTCATGTAAAATTTATTTCATAAAAATCTTTGAAGAGTCTAAAATACAAGATGTTAACGGATAACATTCTTAACATTTTTTTTTTGGAAAAGCATTCTAAAAATTTCTTAAGGGGGATCTAAAACAATTTACATTACATTCTGCCAGATAATATCATTAGGTTAAACTCTTATGGTAACTGAATAACATTTCAACCCCTCATCTGTTTGGATAATCTGCTCTAATAAAACCCCACACTCCAACGGCACATTAAATCTGTATTCATGGCAGCCCATTATTCGACACAGGTCTTGATAAAAGGCTAATTTTTTATCGTTTTAACCAGAAAAACCTTCTTTTTCTGCAATGACTCATTAAGACTCTTTAATGAGGGTTAATGTGTATCCAGATAATTTTGATTTTGAATGTTCTTTACAGCTGGGTTTAATGAAAGTGCTTAAAAGGTCATTGAATGATTTCTAAGAAAGAAAACAAGACGCGTTTCCTATCCAGTTCGTTATTTATCTCTTCATTTATTCTGAGAGTTAAATCTAGAAGGCATGCATTCATTTTTTCTACCCTTAGTTTTTGGAACATGGAATTTTTCGAATCTATTCAAATGTGTTAAATTAATAATTATTATAAAATATAAAAGCTATTTTTTATTATGCAACACAAACTTGCGTCAAATTTCCAAAATTTTAGTAATTACGATATATTTAATTTCATTAAATACTGGTATATGCATTGTATCTTTCTGTAAAATTGTACTTTTTTTAATATTTAAAATATTAAAATTAAGAATTGTATTTGATAGCGAGACACATATATAGATTTATAACCGTAATTGATGTCGAGACAGATGCATAGATTTATAATCATAATTGATGTCGAGACAGATGCATAGATTTATAATCATAATTGATGTCGAGACAGATGCATAGATTTATAACCGCAAGTGATGTGGAGAGAGATGCATAGATGTATAACCGCAAGTGATGTGCAGAGAGATGCATAGATGTATAACCGCAAGTGATGTGCAGAGAAATGCATAGATTTATAACCGCAAGTGATGTATAGAGAGAGGCATAGATTTATAACCGCAAGTGATGTATAGAGAGAGGCATAGATTAATAGCCGCAAGTGATGTGGAGAGAGATGCTTGGATTCATAGCCGTAAGTGACGTGGAGAGAGATGCTTGGATTCATAGCCGTAAGTGATGTGGAGAGAGATGCATAGATTTATAACCGTAAGTGATGTGGAGATAGAGGCATAGATTTATAACCGTAAGTGATGTGGAGAGATGCATAGATTTGTAACCTTAACTGATGGTAAAACAGATGTATAGATTTATAATCTTAATTGATAGTGAAATAGATGTAAAGATTTATAATTTTAAGTGATGGCAAGACTGATGTATACATTGTACAATAGTAATATTTTGTGAAATTTCAATAAAAAATTTAAACAATATGGAACATCCTTCTTAAAAGTCTTTTTTAAGTTCAGGGAATAAAAAATACTGTTTTTATACAAAAATAAATAATCTTTAATGGATTGTGTAAAGAATTATTATTTAAATATAAATTATATTTAAAAAAAAAAAAAAAAAGAGAAAAACGACATGCTAAAGATGTTTAACACTAAAAATAAAACCCCTTTTCATTTAAAAATTTCAAAAATTCTTGAAAAAAAATGGCTATACATTTTTTAGCTAAAAACATTATATTTAATTAAAGATATAAAACGTTAATAAAAAATTATAATATTTGTTTATAAAATTATAAAAAATTTTGCAGTTATCTACTTGATAACATTTCTATTATTATTATTTTAGTTTTAAACAAAATTCTAAGACTAAAACTAACACATTCCCTTCCTTTTAATCCCCGAAGTTTAATTTTCTTTAAAAAGACAGCCCCATTAATCAAGCACCTGAATACCTTATCCGTCCGTAGCTTTGCACGAGCAGCATAATCATGATACATTGGTGAAGTTTCGAAGCTGTTGAAACCGATTCATAATCAATGATCCGAGATAACAGCATCGCAGGCAGCTCCCAATATAATAAAAGCATACTTTTAAGGGCACAGGCAATTTGGGCCAAGTTATTTTCAATTTAGTCCAAATTTTTCAAGATAACATATTATATCAATTTATTAGAATCTCAAATCATTGCTTTTTAGATGTACAAACTTGTCGAATTTATTTACTTTTCATATTTTTATGCTATAAGGTACAAAAAAAATTAATAAAAATATCTTAAAAATGGTGAAATCTGCTCGGCAAATTTCAACTCATCACGTGTGAACATTCGGGAACGGATGGATTAACTCAGAATATGCCAATGTTTAATAACGCACGAGATATAGGAAGCAATGGATTGGAATACTACAGGAGTGGCCAAATTCAATAGCCGTATGAATAATCCAATGTTGTATAGATCAGGAACTTCATGAACTTCAGAATGCAGTATTCCCAATTTTACAATTAACGTTGTCCCATTCAATAGCCAAGAGAATATATCATAGTTTGAAATTTCTAGTCGTAAACGAAGAAAGAAGTATTCCAAATACAATGAGAAGCACTCTACAGCTCAATAGACATGGGAAAATGCTACAGAACATTATATTTAATTCAAAATATCTAAAGGTAATTGAATAAAAAGTATAATATTTGGTTATAAAACTGTAAACGTTTTTTTGCAGTTATCTGCTTGATAAAATTTCTATTATTATTTTAGTTTTAAACAAAATTCTAATACTGAACTAACACATTCCCTTCCTTTTAATCCCCGAAGTTTGTTGAATGTTCTTTAAAAGACGGCTCCATTAATTCCATTAATTCCAAAACAAAAGTACCTAATCCTTTCGTAGCGTTGCACGAGTAGCATAATCATGGTGCATTGGTGAAGTTTCGGAGTTGTTGAAACCGATTCAGAATCAATGATCCGAGATAACAGCATCGCAGGCAGCTCCCAATATAATGAAGGTATACTTTAAAGGGCACAGGTAATTTTGGCCAAGTGATTTTCAATTTACTCCAAATTTTTCAAGGTAACAAACTCTATCAATTTAGTTATCAAATTATTTATTTATTTATTCTATCAATATAGTTTACTAGAAACTCAAATCATTCCTTTTAAAGGTGCAACTTTCGCCATATTTATTTATTTTTCCATATTTTTTCATGCCATAAGGCACAAAACACTATTAATAAAAATTACTGCTTATAATATCGATCTTTTAAGTGCATTTTCGGGGCCTGAATGGCTGAGGGACTTGCGCTCAGGCGCTCGGTGATATAGTTTTCGGGTTCGAGATCCGGCGGTGCCATGGATGTTTGTAGTGGTTTGGAATCCACTTTAAACTGTAGGTCCCGGTCATATAGGACTGTTGAGCGTTGGGCTGACAAACATATCCCGTAAATAAACATCTCCCGTCTAGAAATCTACCTGCAGGCAGACGGCCTTGGCCTACCATAGGAGCTGTAGGGTCACTGATGATGAAGTGTAAATACGTACACTTGGTGGGTACAGCGTTAGTTTTGCGTTCTGATGTCTGGCATGAAATTTCGTAGGTTAAAGCTCCTAGTTTTATGCCAGACATAATATATGGCGTTATAAATCTGTAGACAGGAATTCTTCTCTATTTGACTAGAGGAGGAGAATTCCGAACTTCCTAGAATGCTGCCAGTCTACGGAATGCTCATTTAAGATTGTAGTTGTAAAATGTGTGTGTAATGTGTCGGGCCCCAGACAATACACGCTAGGTAACGTTGAATCTGTTACACATCTCACGCACTTCTGCAAAAGTATCAGGTGAAAGTGTTCTGTATTTAACAAGAACAAAATTTTTTCTAAATGATATTCATAGAAAATTGAAGGGCCTGATGGCCGAGTGATGCTCGGTGCCACAGGTTTCGGGCTCGAGTCCCGGCGGTGCCATGGTTGTTTGTAGTGGTTCGGAATCTACTTTAAGCCGTAGGTCCCGGTCTAACAGGATCGTAGAGCGTTGTTGGGGTATTGTTACTCCGCGTCCGTAGCTTATCTTCAAGCTACACGCACCCCGTGGGTAGTGCTAAATGAGTAAAAGAAATGTAGCCCTTGCTTATCGCATGTAAATTAACCGTCTCTATATTGCCAGCTGCATTGCAAAAAAATATTCATAGAAATTCTTAGATTCGAATCCGCTGGGAGCATCCGTTGTAGTCACTGCTCTTAGAAATGACAAGACATGATAGCGGTTGTGAAAACATCTCCTATCGATAATCTAATTGTGCAAAGACTCTTGCGAACATTTTTTCAGTAGTGTGCAAATTATCCATAAAAGTCGACCTGGAAGGCAATGTTCTCTTCTTACCGCATGTTAGTGGAGTACGTAAGTGGAACGCCAAGTCCAACGATGTTTAACAAAATAAAAAACATTCATAATTAAAGAGATTTTCATCGTGTGCGTTTTGGATGTAACAAATTCTTAAATCCTATTCCTTTGAAATATATTATTGACATGATCCTTTATTTATTGATAAGAAGATCATCAATAGCTTCTGGTAATTTCTTTGCCGTACGTAAAATCAAATTTCTGGATGTTAGTCAATATTTTAAATGACTTTATGCTCCCTGATAATGTTGTAAAATTTCATAAAACTTTAAAGAAAGTCTTACTTTTAATGTATGAGAAAAAAAATGAATAATAATTACTACTTGATATTTTGTAAAATACAGAGTTGAAAGTAATGGCTCTATTAAAGAAATATGTAACACCCATTTTATAGTTAAGCAAACATTTTTATATAAATAAGCAAAAATTTATTTATAAATGTAATAGAATTGATAGTTTATAAATGAAACACAATTATCAAAATAAAATATTAATAATTACATAATTAATTAATTAATTTAATAATAGTTTAACTGATATATAAGTAAAAATGTAGCCAAAAATAAACAAAATTTATATACAGGATGATTATACGAGTAAATAAAGTCCCATTTTCAAAATGTAGTTAAAAAAGAACCACTCGTCACAATGAGTTCAAGTATCCTCAGTTCCAATTTGAAGAAGGGAGCAGCATTAAAAAAAAGTTCAAAAAGTGTATTAATAGATGGAGCTGTAAGCGGCATAAAAAAATTCGGCTGCCAGTGATAATTTGAAACAGAAAGGACAACGTATTTGGCATGAGTTGCAAATTAAACCCACCGTGAAGTGTTCAATGTGCTTGACTGTGTCGGTATTTTTGACGGAAAAAAATGACTCCCAAGTCATTCAACAGTTCTGATACTGTGAGTGAAAAACCCATCCTCCATGGCCAGGTCATACCCAATTGGATGGGAAAAATCGCTGGAACTTTTTTTGATGCCCTGTCGTTTCCCCCTTCTTCAAGTATCCGTCTTCAAATTTGAATTCATTGTGACGAGTGGTTCTTTTTTACAGCATTTTGAAAGTGGGATTTTAATTGAGGGACCGGATATAAGAAATAAACAAAATATTATACATAATAAACAAAAATATGAAATAAATGCATCTGAAGACAATACAGAAGTAAGTGAAAGAATGATTCTAGACTCTCAGCAGCAGTTAAATACCACTTCCACCTGATCATGTGCCTTTCACGTCATCCAGACAAGTTCATTGCAAAATGTAGGGGTTGGTCATAATGTTTTGGCTCTTGAGTGTATATTAAAATAAACTTCTAGTGTGCATTATCATTGCTGTGAGAATACAAGCATCTTGCCATTGTACAAACTAATTTCTCGACGAACTTCTTAAATGCATTAGGACTAAATCGATATTACATGAATTCCAAAAATAAAACAACTTCGTAAACCCAAATCATTTAACTTTAAGGAGCAAGGTATTGATTTTTAAACTATAGCCAGGAAAAAAAAAAAAAAAAAAGAAAAAAATTCAGCTCTTAGCATTTGCTTTTGCATTTTTATGATCCGGAGGGATATAGAACTTATTTCAGAGAAACTCGCATAATGATATTTATTCAAATAACGTTATACACTGTCTGGAAAACTTGGACATTTCTTAAGACAGAACAACATCAATGTCAAGGTTGATAAAAAAAAAACTATAACCGAAATTTAAATATCCATTCCACTTATGTGAAAGTACAATGCACTTTTACTGAAGCACTTTAAATTCCTGGACAGCACTAAAAATAAGAATTTATTATAACGATTTTCTATATCGTTCTGAAATGCAACATTTGTGAAATCCCTTTTAAATTCAACGCAGGATTTGTTATTATTATTATGAAATAAAAATGGAGAGAAAATCGTATTTTTGTAAAACAGCTTTGCATAATCTTTGAGTAGCATCGGTTACTTTAACAAGTGTTCATTCAGTTTAATTTTAAACACGACGAAATAAAACAAGTAATATAAAAAAATTTTTAAAGTCAATTCCTACTTTTTTTCACTTTATTGCAGAAAGTAATTTATAAATAATTTTCATTCATTTTTTTAAGTTTTATCTGGTGTCATCCTGGCGGTGACATCAACATTTGTTAGTGGTTCGGAATCCACGTTAAACTGTTGGTCCCTGTCTAATTAGCCCAAAGTGTGCAAAAAATGACCGTAGAGTGACAAACCAAACCTACCGGAGGTGCAAAAGGAACCGGTACCGGATGGTTATTCAATCTCCTTGAGAACTTTCTGGCAGTGGTAAAAAAACACCAACAACTATGACGAAAAATTTGCGAGGTCCAGGAGTCTGCTAAACAACTACTAGCTCTTGATCTACCCACGGAAAGAGTTGTTTTCTTCCTCGATTCCAGGTGGCCATTTCAGCACTGAGTAGTAACAACCCAACCCAACTTCCGCGCGCAGTCCAGTGCCTCACAAAGCTGGCAGGAACTGCTCACCAGCGGCATTTGTAATTTGTTCCTAGTTATGAGGGAGTCAGTGGTAATGACAGAGCCGATATCATAATAAAGTGCGGGGCCTATTCCAACCAGCTGGAGTTTCCACTGACATTCAGGACCGCTTGCAACCATATAACTCCATCCATCGACAACTTCACCAGAAAATCCTCAAGGACTTGAGCGGCAGCAAAAGGTGGAAATGTCTTGCCACAGGGAGCAGTAGCATGCTTCCGCCTTACAACAGGTCTGTAGGTACACCTCCACGGCATTGATTTAACTTCGGATGGGGTCTGCTCATTATATCGGATCACCAATACTGACAGAACTGCATTGGAATTATGAATGTGTCTGATGATATTATTGCAGGATACTGGGGAGGCTCGGCGTCGTATGGCTAAAAGGACACAGACGGGCGTAGATTCATTCTTTCATTGCGATTTCATATTCTCTACAGTCATCGGATTAGATGTCTCCCAGTATCCAAAACTTGAACAAAGCTCTACGCCTAATTGATTGCTTAAGAACTATATAAGATAAGATAGCTATCCATTATTTTTTACAAAAGAAACTTGAAGACATTTATATTATTAATAAAATCTTTAGTGACATACGTTGTACGGTTATCACAAAAGCCGTAGTGATAAGCATGTGTCTATTGTTCTAATATATAATCTGAATGACTTAATGTGTACTCGAATAAGTAGAGATTTAGCCATTCATTAGCTATATAATAAACATTAGGTAGTATTACGTTAAATATTTAACTATTATTATGTTAAATAAACATTTAATATAATACCATTTAACCATGTAATAAAGAAATAAACTACAATAAAACTTATTGATCATAATTCTAGCAATGCACGTTTTCGATTTTAATATAAGAAAATTATTCCAAAACAAAATTTTATTTGGGAAAAAAAAATTGACATTTTAAAGGTTACCAATTATTTTTCGTTTTAACTTAAAACCACTGAATTGCTTACTTGACAATATTCAAAAGATTCTTTGTAAGTGATACGAAAAAATGCCTTCGCTGCTAAAACAGGAGAAACAATGTAAACAGTACAAAATCGAGTGACCTCAGATAACTGATATTACGAAAAGAGCAATTCATTTTGCGGGCTAAGCTGAGCAAGAGTGATTTATAGTCACATATAATAACTGTCTGGTGATCCGAATGAATATGATAAATAGCGAAACAGGATAAATATAGACACAAGGAAACAATCGGGGATGTTTCGGTATTAATAAAAATATAATAAAAAGAAGCTTGCGAGTAGACTAGTAAGTATTATATTGCCCCAGTTTATTGTGTGCCTGATGGTGGAGTGGCTAGCACTCTGGAACTCGATGCTACAGGTTTCGGGCTTGAGTCCCGGAGGTGCCATGGATGTCTGTAGTGGTTCGGAATCCACATTAAACCGTAGGTCCCGGTCTGTTTAGCCCTAGTGTGCAACGACTAATAAAAAAACAAATAAGCCCCAGTTTATCCTATGATTTCATTACAATTGAAAATATCGGTCAATAGGCTGTTTTTAAATGCATGGCATTTGAACTCGAGTTATTTGCTAGTAGAAGGGTAGAAATGTAGCAATTTCAACGTTATAAAGGGTGCAACACAGCTCACATATTTTGCCACTATATTTTTTAAAACGATATTTTCCGAAAGGGATGGCATCTGGCGTATTTTGATGACGCTGTATTAATTGTGCATGCTGTTATTGTTCAAAATTGTTCGTTTTTAGGACACAACCAGATATTATTTTTCTTCCTTTTATTCTTCTAATTTTTAAGATAACCGACACTTTTGATGCGATATTATACGATACATAACCAAAAGAAAAGTTATTTATGTCTTACAGATTTATCCTGCCTACACTTGCCAAAGAGACTGGAGCTTTCAGTTCAACCTCTGCTCCGCTTGTTTGGTTTTGAATGATGTTCTAGATCAAAAACTACCAAAATGCTTTACATTAGGCATTAGGCTACTCTGACTCTGTGTAAAAGTAGTTTTGCCTTTCTTTATAATTAAAGATGATTGATATTTCTGTTCCTCTTTAATTTTTTCCCCTTCGGCTTTAATTTTTGCACACCAGTGTATTCTTAATGATAAAAAATCTTTTTAAACATGTTTATTGCAATGTTTTTTCAGTACACATGAAAGTAATATGTAGGTAAAAAAGTAATTCCTCATACATTTTTGAATATACTTCTTCTCTTCCCTTTTTATTTTCTTAAAATTTATGTCATACTTGAGTCATTTTCTTTTTCCCAACATACAACTTATTTCAGGAAATTTTAATTGAATAAATTGCCATATCTTCAGCCGAAGACATTATTTTTTTATCAAGCAATTGGCATTGCATCAAAAATAATTTATTAATATTAATGTTATAATTCACATTATTAAATGTTAAGTACAAATATTATTCTACTTCCTTAAAAATTAGCTTGTATTTATATAATGAAAATTATGTTTAATTTTTCTGCTAGCTACAAGATAAAAAAAGTAGTTTAATGCAAATAATAAATAAATAAATAAATAAAACATCAGAAGTCATAGTTTTTAAATTATATGAAATATAGGCAAATAAACAGACAGGCAAATATTTTAATTTTTATATTTCTGGCCTCATAAATCACTGAATAAATGTCTTTCAAAACATTTATAAATAAGTTTAAGCATTCACAAAATTTTAAAGAAACTTTGAAACTTGTGGTACCGAGCGTTGTTGCGCTACTGATGATGATAATAGGCAAACAGACACATAGATAAATGTTTTAATTTATGTATTTCTTCTCACATAATATAAATGTCTTTCAAAATTAATACATGTATAAATATTTGTTATTGAACATGTTATTATTGAACTTATGTTCACATTATTTTATTGTTGAACTTATGTTCACATTATGTTATTCTTGAACTTATGTTCACATTATGTTATTCTTGAACATTTATAAATAAATTTAAACGTTAACAAGATTTGAAGGAAATTTTGTTCTTAATACGAATATTACAAAAATCTCAATCCCGATATTGTCATAGTAAAAAAAACTTTCTTATTAATTTGCAACAATTCAATTCATTACTTATTTATTTTTAATTATTTTTCTTCTTTACCATAAACGTTTATCTAAAAATATCACACACCACTATTTTTTATGTGCGTCAAATATCCTCAATGGAATGAAGAAACAAAAAATTCTTCAGAATTATCTAACGAAAATACCGAAAAAGCTAAAAATTTGAGCTCACCCTAAGAAATTAATTTATTTCCCAGTATGAGATAATGTGAAAACAGAGCTCCTTCTTCTGCGAGCCTAATTTAGATCTAGAAACAAAGCACTAAATGAAGAAAAAAAGTATTATTAATATCCCAAAAAAATAACATTATTTTCAGGTTAATACAAGAGAAAACAATTCTTTGTTTCTTCATCTATCTAATTTATTTTCGAAAACATACACATCAAAGGAAAAGTTTCTAAAGGAGGGCTTCTTTTGCTGCAAAGAAAATTAAATAGCAATGCATTATTTTTCTTCTCCAATCATTAATCAACGAACAACTGAAATTGCATCAGAGAGCATCAGAGATCAAATTACCAGAGAGAAACTATTTGGTAATTTGATTCAAAAGTAGAACACATTTTTTTTTTATGATTAACGCTCATTCTCAAAAAGCATTAAAAAATGTACGAATTCTCAGGAATTCAAGTAAAATCTGCGATTCCATTGAAATGCGATAGGGTTCAATTAATTTCGCGTTACATACGACCAAATAGTTGTTGGTTGTGAAAAAATTATCTTATTGTTTAAAGGATAATGTCGTTTAATGCAGATGGTGAATAAAGATATAGAGACTGGAGACTTAAAAACTTAATTTGCTTTTGAATCCTTTTGCATAAAGAAAATTTTTGCTGTAAATTGCTTGTGTGTCTAAATGCAAACTGACTTCAAGGTTACTGCATATTTGAAGGTTTCAATATTACTTAAAATGAAAAATTATTACTGTATTTATAAATTTTACTTATGACAATATTATACATAGAATATTTTACTTTCGGGACCTGATGGTTGAGTGGCTACCGTTCGGTACCACCGGTATCGGGTTCGAGCCCCGGGCAGTGCCATGGATGTTTTTAGTGGTTAGGAATCCAATTTAAAGCCTAGGTCCCGGTCTAGCAGGATTGTAGAGTGTTGAGGGGGTACTGTTACTCGTATCCGTAGTCTATCTTCACGCTACACATCCCCATGGGTAGTGCTTAGTGAGTAACGTCGGCCCAGCGTTTACAACAAGACATCAAGACAACTGTCTAAGTATTTGCCCGCTGCATTAGAATAAAAAATAATAATAGATAGATAGTTCTTTAAAAATATAGGCAAATAAACAGACACACAAATGTTTTATTTTACATAGTCTCTTAAATCCCTGAATAAATGGCTTTCAAAACTAATACAAAGAACATTTACATATAAGTTTAACAATAACAAGATTTAAAAAAAATAAAAATATTGCAAAAATCCTAATATATATATTAACATTAGAAAAAAAAATTTTATTTATTTGCAACAATTCATTCCTTTTTTTATTTTAATTATTTTGCTACTTTATCATATAAATTATTGAAAAATACCTATGCACCACTTTCTTATAAGCATCAAATATCCTCAATGAAATATGAAAAGACAAAAAAATTCTTCTGAATTATCCTAACGAAAATACCGAAACAGCTAAAATTCTGAGAGCTACCCCAAGAAAAATTAATTTGTCTTAGTATGGGATAATGCGAAAACAGAGCTCCTTCTGAAATCCTAATTTAGGTCTAGAAACAAGGCATTAAATGAAGAAAAAAAAGTATTATTATTATCCCAAAATAACATTATTTTCAGGGTTAATACAAGAGAAAACAATTCTTTGTTTCTTCATCTATCTAATTTATTTCGAAAACATCATCGAAGGAAAAAGTTTCTAAAAGCAGCTCTTCTTTGCTGCAAAACAAAATTAAATAGCAATGCATTTTTCTCCTCCAATCATTAATCAACGAAAGACTGAACATCAGAGATCTCAACAAGGAAAAAGAGAAACTATTTGGTAATTTGATTCAGCTCTAGAACACATTTGTTTGTATGATTAACGCGCTCACTCTCAAAAGCATTCACAAAAATGTACGAATGGTCAAGAATTCCGGTGAAATCTGCGCTTCCATTGAAATGCGATCTCGATTCAATTAGTTTCGCGTTACATACAAACCAAATAGTTGTTGGTCAGAAAAATTATCTATTATTTAAATGATAATGTCGTTTAACGCAGATGATGAATAAAGATTGGTATCAAAAAAGTATGGTATGACTTAGTTATGGAGACTTCTTAAAATTGTTGCTTCCTGCATCTCTATTGAATTAAGAAATTATTTTGTTGCAAATTGCTTATCTGTCCAAAAGCAAAAAATAACTTTAAGTTTCAAGGTTATGATATGGTGAATAGAAAAAATTTTTTCTTAAAATGAAAACTGCTACTGAATTCTATAATTTTACGTATGACAATACAACGTAGAATATTTTACTTTCGGGGCTCGATGGGCGAGTGGCTAGCGCTTTGGCGTTCGATGCCACAGGTTTCAACCCGAGTCCCAGCGATGCCATGGATATTTTTAGTGGTTCAGGAATCCAATTTTAAACCGTAGGTCCCGGTCTAATGATCGTAGATACCCGTGGGGGCATTGTTACTCCGTGTCCGTAACCTAGTTACACGTACCCCTTGATAGTGCTGGGCGAGTAACGTCGGTGCAGCGCTTGCCTTAAGGCATCCACGACAACTGCCCAAGCATATGTCCGCTGCATTATTAGAATAATAAAATAATAATAGATAGATAGTTCTCAAAAACGCAAATAAATAGACGTACAAATGTTTTAATTTACATAGTCTTTTAAAGGCGTGAATAATCATCTTTCAAAACTACAATGCAAATACATTTACATATAAGTTTAACAATAACAAGATTTAAAAATAAAAATATTGCAAAAATCCTAATATATATATATTAACATTGGGAAAAAAAATCTTTCTTATTAATTTGTAACAATTAAATTCATCTTTAAATTTATTTTATTTCTTTATCATATAAGTGTATTAAAAATAACATATACCACTTTTTTATGTGCATCAAATATCCTCAATGAAATGGAGAAAAAAAATTCTTCAGGGTATCTAACGAAAATACCGAAAAGCTAAAAACTTGAGCTACCCCAAGAAATTAATTTATTTCTCAGTATGAGATAATGCGAAAAACAGAGTTCCTTCTGCGAGCCTAATTTA
>BPLQ01011971.1:0-96615 GCA_021605075.1 Caerostris darwini
AGTATACACCTTAGAAACTTATAGACTTTTTGCAATTACAAATTAAATATTGCTTTAAGATGATTGAATTTTTACCTTATATACTTTAGTCTATGTTTTACCGTACTATACTTATAAAATTGTTACGTTTATTTATTTTTTACGAAAAAAAATAAAAGATCTGAGACGAGAGGAAAAACAACACCACAAAAATAAGTATACACCTTTATTAATTTCCTTTTAACGTACAAATTAATATTTTGTTGCATAACCTTTTGCTTGAATTACAGCTTGCAATCTTCTGGACATAGATTCTACTAGTGTTTTAGTGGTTTCAATAGAAATTTTAGCCCATTCTTTTTGAGAACTTCTTTGCTTGTGATTTCGTGCTCATGTACAGCTTTCTCTAATTACGACCACAAATTTTCGATGACGTTTAGGTCTGGAGACTGGGCTGGAGTGTGTAATTGCTTCTTGCAATGGTACAGCAAGTATAACTGCACAATCTTCGCTGTATGCTTGGGTCGTTGTCCTGCTGGAATATGAAGCTTGACACAAGCCCCAACTTGCTGGCACTTTTTTTCAAGTTATCATTTAAAATCCCCAAATATATATGTGTGTCCATAATACCATCAATAAAAGCAAGCTCTCCAACTCCTCCAGCCGACATACAACCCCAAACGAGGACAGATCCACCTCCGAACTTGACTGTCTTAATGGTGTTTTTAGGTGCCAGTGCTTTCCCAGCTTCTCTCCATATTTTAAATCGTCCATCGCTTCCGTAAAGATTAAACTTACTTTTATCAGAAAATATTACAGTGTTCCAGAAAGAAATACGATGTTCTTTGGCGAAAATCACTCTTTTGTCTATTCACATACTTGATGAGTGGCTTTCGTATTGGTGTACATGTGCCCCATTGGTGAAGGGTACGTCGAATTGTTTCAACTGAGATCTTTTTCCCGATTGTAGAGGACATCGATAAAGCTAGTTTAGAGGCACTCACCCTCGGATCTTTCTTTACTGAGTGAATGATCTTCCTCTTCGCTGTAGTACTCAGTATTTCTTTACGTCCTCTTCCAGGAATATTGGCCACAGATCCAGTTTTTTTATACTTCTGTAGTATTTTTTGGGACACAACCATGAGTTACACCAATCAACGAAGCGATTTCCCCTCTTTCGATCATTTTACAACCAAACACTCAGATTTAGTAGTTTCTCTACGAGAGCTCATTTTACGATTTTTAATGAGAAAAAATACGATTTAAAAGCGTTGAAGTGCGATAGCACGTGTTATAAGAAGCAGCAGCTACTCCTGAAACTCTTTAAAGAAAATTTGAAACTAAAAAAAGTGGCGGCATAATTTACAAATATAAGAAATGTATACTCAATTTTGTGGCATGGTTTTCTATCTTTTCTTCGAATAGCTTAACTTTTTTCGTAATAAATAAGTTAACTATAGAAATGTGTTGTTATAGGATGGTAAAGCAGAGGTTAAAGTATCTGGGATAAAAAAAAAAATTTCTTTAACATTAGTCGAAACCTCTAATGGCGAAGGAATTCTTTCCCTGCCTAATTTATTACTTATTGAGCCGCGGTTGTTTATTTTATAGAGAGGCGAAAAGGGCAGAGGTTGAAAATCAGAAGTGTTGGCGAAATTATTGCTCATCATGGCTGCGCGTTCTCTTAATCCCAAGGACAAAGCTAAAAACTTCAGTAATTCTTCTATATTATTATAAGCATTTTCATTCTCAGTTTTATTAAATTCTATAAGAATATCTTGAGGAAGGGCTTTTAAAATTGTTTGGCATAGAACAGTGGAATAATTTTCTGTTTTTAAATCTAAACATTCTAAGCTTCTTAATTCTGTTGAAATTTTATCATAAAATTTTCTAAAAGAACAAATATCGTTTGAATTTCTCAATGGTTTTATATTTAAAATATTATTCATATGAGTATGTATCAATAGATCATTTCTTGCAAATCTTTCTTTTAATAAATTAATTGCAGAATCATATGTAGAAGCAGAAATAGAAAAACATTCTACAGTATTTAAAGCAGTACCACCTAAATGTGCTTTAAGGTAATTAAATTTATCTACTTTATTTAATAAATCATTATTATGAATGGCAGACTCAAAACTATTCCAAAATGTTAGCCATTGATTGATATCACCATAAAATTTCGAAATACTTAATTAATTTTACTCGTACACTATCTACTCGTTTCGATTCATTTAATTCTTTACTTTCTTCGGAATGTGTTCCGCATTCATTTTCACTCAATTCGTTTTTTAACAAGCAAATTTTTTTATTTGCACAAAATTTCCAAAGGGCGACTTTTTCATCATATTCTGTATTTTGAATTTCAGTTTCAATATCTTCTTCTTCGTAAAGATGTTCGTATTTGTTATCTATTTCTTTCAACGAGTCATGTTTAGTAGTTAGCATTTCAACTAGTTCTTCTAATTTATCAATATCTATTTTTTCATTGTTTGATAGTTCTCATTCTCATTTTGTTAAAATCTTTGTAACAGATGTTCTAGAAACACCCCGTTTCTTTTTTAACAAATATAATTTCTCTTTACTATTTTCGTCATTCGCCATTTCAAAATTAAAAGTATCTTGTCTAAATATTAACTAACTACAATCCCGGCAGGGATGCCAAATTTTACCTCACCAAAACAATCCGCCAAAAGCGAGAAAGTTTCATATAAATTTCTCTTACCTTTCCAGTTCCCAGTATATTAAGCATGAGATATCGAAAAGGTCGGGAAGTAGTCAATTCAAATATACATTTACAATACCTTTATTTACATATTATACTGACGAGATGACACAAAAAAGAATAGGCATAACAGTTACAGACACAAAAACCGCATCTAACACGGCTAACTACTAACAAGAAGAGTTCCAATGTTCAGAGCGAAAAAAGTTCTTAAACAGAAGTACGGTTAGTTACAGTTAAGAGAGGTAAAAGTGTTCACGTGACAAACAAATACAAAACTATAAAAAATTAAATTTTTATTTATTTGTTCTTTAGATTATTAATAGGAGAAAAAAAAAATTTATGACAGTAACTTGATTAAAAGTATTATGGAAATTTATTGAGCATGATTTTGCTGTATTCACTTCAATTAATAGTAATAAGACTTACTTTAGCACCACAAAATCCATCTTTTCTGGCTGCTTTGGGATATTTGTACTTATAAGTACCAACTGGAGCATTGCCCATAAATTGAATTTTATTTGCATCAGGAAGAAGTTCGTGCAAGCATCGTTCAGCTGTCTGTAAAAAAAAAAGTTATTTTAATATTTGTTTTAAAATTACATACATTTTATGAATGTAATCAATATTACAGAATTTTATAGCCTGTCGATATCAAACTAACATGAATAATATTTTTTTAACCTAAATTTTCATAAAAATAGTAGGGATATTACAAAAATTATTTTAATGGAATTAAACTTTGATAAAATAAAATTCATAACGTACTTGACGTAGAGTTTCGCCTTCTTCATGAATAATTTGAGGTAAAATCCACCTAAAGTCATTTCCTAATTTCTGTTTTATTACTAAAATTAGACTTGAATCCAACTTGCGTTGAAGAGATTTACGATCATTTGCTTCATCGGCTTCTAAAACAAATAATGCATGGCATTTTTTTTACAAATAGATATAATAATTACAAAAGTTATCAAATACAAACAAACTCATTAATGTACTATTTAAAAGAAGTAACATAAGACTAACATTAAATAAATTTCATACTTTTATTTTTCTATTAAAAAAAATTATGTAAGTTCATAATTTCAAATATTACCAAAGCTACAGAAAACTAATCACAAAGCTTTAAACGACTGATATTCATCTTATGGCAATATTTTAAAAATTTGAATTGTTTAGACATTTTTTTTTTTTTTTTTTTTGAAAAATTATACTAAGATTGTTGAAAGTAAAGTTTTAATTAATTATACAATAATAAAATTGTTGTTAAATAAAAATTGCAAATAAATATGATCAGAAGGAATTTTAATGAAACAAACACAAATACAAAATTATTTTGTCACAAAGAAACAACTTATTATTTTAATTCTTCGACCAACTAATACAGAATTATAACCACTTATATACTCATGCTTGTTTCCAACTAAGGCATCTTAGTCTATATCTAATAGCTCATTGATGTTGAACTCCTTAACCAATCTCAATATAATTAGTATTTTAAAAAGCCAATGTCAAAAATTCAATTAATAAACCAAATTTTATCAATATTTTAAATGACTTACATTGTTTTTAGAATTCTGAATTACAGATATGATATAACAAAAAAAATTTTTGTTCAGTTAATTTCATAACATCTGACAAATTTTGATCAACTGATATATTTTACCTCAAAATGTTTTAATCATGTGTTATATTCTTACAAAGATAAGTGTTCAAGTAACAATTATATAAGTAGAAAGATTCCCTGAAGAAAGTTATTTAAAATTCTTCTTTCTCATAGGTGGTTTCCCCCCCTCTCTCTCTCATTTTCTGGTTCCTAGTTACTATGTTCCTTAGAGAGGAACACGAGTATGCATAATCCAATATGAATGACTTTGTGGTGTATATAATTTGAATCAAAGGAAATGTCAGATTATTGAAATACAATGAGAAAATGAATTCTTGTACCTCTATGTATAAAAAAAAATAAAAAAATAAAAAATTATCATGACTAATCATGAGAAAATTAATTTTTTACCTTAATAATTGGCAGTGATTTACTTGGGTGAAGATAGATTTCAAAGAATAGAAATTTAATTTATGTAATTATAAATTTTATTATATAACTGCTTCCTAAGACTTAGATAGTGTTTTCTATGCACTTTGTAAGCATTTAAATATTTGGAAATATAAGACTTATTTGGCACTACAGTATATATATCACTAATATTAATCATCCAAACAAATTTATAAAAAGATTTCTCTCCCATTTTTATAAATCTCATACAGATCTCAACAGATACATAATATAAGTCTTTTGTATAGCAAATCATAAAAAAAAAAAATTTAAAAAAAATGCTGATATCTACTGATATAATTTTACATATTAAGAAGAAAATACATATTATGTCATATGAATTAAATATAAATAATTACTAGTTTTTCTCGGATTAGGTTTATATGCATTCAATTCTTCTAAGCATGCATCTTCAAAATCTTGGGCAGTTTGCTTTGAAACAACATCTATATCTTCTAGGTCTCCTTTTTTCAAATTTTCACTTGCCTTCCTGCATAATATAAAATAAATATAATCAATATTATAAGAAAGGTTAGATATATATAGTATTTATTTCCTATTTATGGTCTTGACAGATTATTTTATTTTTCATTAGAACTAAACTTTCTGTTAATACTTAAAAAAAAAAAAATCATTATGAAACCTGTCATTGTTTTAGCTATTTTTTTTAAAAATCTATTTTTGTCTATTGCATTGTATTATCTTGTTATGTATCAATGTTACTTATGTAAAAATAATAAAAACTTCTAAATAATTCATGTCTTACTAGATATTTTAATATAAAAATTATCTAAAATGTATTTACCTTTTATAGAGAAATAAAAATACTAAATTTATATGCCAATTTAACATACAAAAATGTCCAGTGACAGTCCTTCTATCTTTCCTGCGAGCCATAATTTCAGGAAGAACTATTTCAAAGAGCTATTTATTTATCTTTGATAATAAAAAAAATTATAGAAAAAAAATATGACAAACTGAAAAAGCAATTCAATTTTTTTAAATTTGCCCACAGATCCTCCTCTGTTGGCCATCCAGATTTAATCTTGCAGAAATGGAATGTTTATTCATGGTTTTAAAAGCTAAATAATAAACTACTCAAAATTTATTTTATTGTGATTTAAAGATTAATTTATATTATTTATTTCAGAATCAATTAAATATTCTTGTTTCTTAGTTGGCATAATGGAAAAAATATCAAAAAGCGAATTCATAGACAAATATTTAAAATCCTAATCATAAAATATAAATTTTAATCAAATCAGTTCTAAGTAATTCATACAAATCTGTAGTGAGTGATCTGATCATCTACCCAAAAGTATTTTTTTGCCAAATTAATTGCTAAAAAATTTTAAGCAATAAGTCTGCCAAAAAATGCAACCCCATTAATAACTTTTAAAGTGAAGTACATGGCATATGAATTCATTCTTGGTAAATAAAGACATCAGCTTTTTGGCTCATGAGTGTTTTTATTCCACTGAAAGGTATAGTACACAATCCACTTATGTTGTCCTCAAGAATAGGTGTATGGGTTATTGTATATTCCATGAGTTAATGTGTATGAAAAAAAAAGATAAGGGTTTTTTTTTTTTTTTTTTTTAAGATTTTCATGTAAAATACACAATTTTGTTACATAGAATATATATACATGAACAGAAGAAAAATGAATGTAAAATTGAAAATGAAACTAGAAGATGTAAAGCAAAGTGGAAAGAATTTGTTATTGTGGACAGTAATAAGAAATCAATGCTTTTCATATCAAGCCTTTTTTTATGCATTTTAAAGCCATCAATCTTGAATGGCATTATAAGTTAAATCATTGATTTTTAAATTAATAATTTCTTTTCAACAACTTTTATGATTTGAATAATTTTGCAACAAAAAATAAAATAAAATAATTATTTTTGGATAAAGATCAGTCTTAGTCTACCATATTTCATACACATACTTTATTTTAAAAGAGTGGTGCTACTTGGTTGCAAGAGCCAAATTTTGCTCACTAGTCAGGCTATGATCCTCCCAGTGTATAGCTTTAAATACTCTTTGTGAAATTTATTAATGGTAAATGACTACTAATACTAACCATTTTTTGGTAACATCACTTTAAAATGAAAATCATCTATAAATTATTCAGGTTAATCACATGTGAAAAACAAAATTGATTGAACTATTAAAATGCCCCCCCTTTCCAAAAATAGACTTGAGCAGTTAACAAATTACCTTTGAAAAAAATAAGAATAACTTTTCACTTTTAATAATAATTAATAGAGTACTTTTAAAAAATACTTTCAATGGCAAATTTATATGATTGTTAAAATATTAAATTATCATTTGACTACATCAAGGCTATGAAATTTAGTGACTAATATATGACAAAAACTATAAAAGTTAATTCTACAATATAAACTCTAGTTAAATTACAAAACAATATTTACAACAATCTTAAATAATTGCAAACTTAACTTAGATTAATTTGATTATCATCAAATCTTTTTTTACCCCCAAACATTATTTTAAACCAGAGATAAAAAAAAAAAAGCCCCACTTATTTGCTTCGACCATTTATGCTAACATTGGTTTTATTTCAGAAAAGAAGGTTGGAAATAACATTTAGTACAGTTAAAAAATATATAAGTTAATTAAAACAATCTGTACTTGAATTTTGATGATGATGACTGTCCATTAAGTAAAAATATTTTACACATATTAAATAAATTTGAATGAATCTGGATATGAACTACTGTTAAAAATTTCAAATGCCTTAAAAAAATTATTGATTTTTCTTAAAGAAATGAAAACTGAATTGTTTGCTAATTTATTCAATATAAGGTCACTATTAATATCCTATTCATTGAAAATAAGGAAACTATACTTACAAATCTTCTAAATGCCTTTTTTCATGATCACTCAAATAACTTTTTTCTTTTTCTAATTTTTGTAAATACTGAAAATATTTCTGTTCTAATGGAGTTAATTCCTGACTAATAACAGGTTTCCTCTCAAGACATACAGCTGCAACAGTATGCCACCAACAGTATGTATTTGAAAACTGCCGCTTTACCACTAATGATGTTAAATGTCGAGAATTATACACATAATCTAAAAAAAAAAAAAAGAATTTAGACAATTTCAAAGCAAAAATTTTTTTAAAAAATAATATATAAAAATGGATTTTATAAGTGCCTTGAAAAATTTAAAAATAGCTCATATAATTTAACAATGTTTTTTGTGATGAGAGTATTAGGAACTCTCATTTTAATACATAACATTATTTGCAAAACCTTAAATTTATGATACAACTTAAAGTTCACCTGGGGTGATTCTTAGTTCCAAAATTATAAACATTCAATTATTACAAAACATATGAAAGGTTTTCTAAGCTTGCTCAGGGTTGACCATATCATATTCAGGGTTGACTGAAAGATAGTTTGACACTCAGGTTTGTAAACAGGTAATTATTCTTAGGTAAATACAAACCTTCTAATCCTTTTACATTTGGGAGTTTTGCACTTGTTTATTTTACAATTTTATTTCTCTTTACCTTTTGCCAAGTCCCCTCCTAAACAAGCAAAATGGCCACATTAGTTAAATGTAAACATGCACAACTGCACATTATGGAATTCCATTTTGCATAGAAAAGGGATATGTCGAAATTGGAACTCTAAAGTGCAACAATTGAATTCTATTTTCTATTTATTGTCCCTCCTCGGTGGAAATAATAAATTTTTTGCATTTTGCTACTACAGGTATGTCTAAAGTTGCTAGGATCACATCATCAAACATTAATCTAGAAACAATAAACTTTTGTCCTTTTACCATTCCATACTAATAATAGTAATTTCTTCTTTAAATGGAGCAATTCACAATTATAATGAATAAACTCGTTAATTCACTTCCAATTGTTATAAAGAAAAAAAACTAATTTTCATTATGAAACTAGTTATTGTTAGGAAGAAAAACTATTTTTTATGTGGGGAGGTAGTTGTGATTTATTACCACTGATGTAAAGAAATTTTCAAAGTGTTTTTTCGTGGCATTATGTTTGTATTTCAGAAAATTCTGTACTCAAGTTGTTTTTTCACCCATATTTCAGCTTTAATTGTAAATAGAAATATTTTTTAATTAAAATTTTTATTAATTTTTTTACTAATCTTTTTAAGCCCTTTCAATTAAAAGGAAGCAAATTACATAATATCTTGTTGCAGTTGTAAATTTAAAATCCATTTTTTGCATCATCATAAATTGTTTGAATTTTTATTTTATGATTAATATAGTTTATTGGAAGCATTAAAAGTTTGACAGATGAATTTTAGTTTATTGTATTATCAAGTATCATTTGTAATGATGCGCAATATAATGAGTGCATGTGTAATTTTAATATAATAAGACTGATATAATCATGTATATCAACTTAGTAAAATACAAAAAAAAATGTAAATGTTCTGCAAATAATAAGTTACTGCTTTCAACTTAATGTTTCTGTATTTGATGCTAGTATGGATCAGAGCAAAAAAAAGTTTTTTACAAAAAAAAAAAAAATTTTTTTTTTGTTCATCAATTCTGATTGAACATAATATACCAGTGAATTTTTGCAAAAAAAAAAAAAAAAAAAAAAAAAAAAAAGAGAGAGAGAGAATTTTTCCAGACTGAAATTGTAAGACATTACAAATGTGATCAAATCAAGTAAATTTTGTGGTTCAAAATGAAAATGTGAAATTTTTAATCATATATGATTTTTTTTAGTGTTTCCAGACAAATTTACATAGAAACAAAAGTGTGCTAGATTTTTTCAAGTAGGTTAAAGGCAAATGGAACTAATATAATTTTTGCAAAACAAACTAAAAATAATAATAATAAAATAGTTAAAACAAGAATTTTAAATGTATTTATTCAATAAAAGAATATATATTCTGATTAATTTATGTATAACCTAATGAAGAATTATAACTATTGTACGTTACATAATAAGGAAGTAAAAAATCATAATATAAAAATAGTAAGAATAAATAATTATTTAAGATAAATATGTAAAAATTTTATTATATTGTTATGCCTTTTCATTATAAAAAAAAAAGTTACATGAAATTTTCTGTATTTAGAAATTGGCACCTATGAAATATCAATCATTCATATTCTAAAATAGCACTGACCAGAAATTATTTCAGGGACTAAGAATTATCTTGTAACTTTGGATCTTAGCTTGTTTAAACTTTAGCTTTTTTGATGCTGTTAGAAAATTAGAAATCACGATTCATTTTCAGTTACTATGATAATTTCTAATTGAAACAAAAACTAACAATGGAAATGTGATTAAAACAAAAGGCAAATGATTAAAATCTTTACAGAAATGTGCTGAAACTCCTCCAATATTCTTTTGCAGGAATTCATGTAACAGTTAAACAAAAGGCTTTTTTTTTTAATAATTAATTTCGGTACTTACGTATTAACGGTACCTTGGCGACAGTTGCGCCAATAAAGAGCACACGCGCCAACCGCAGCTACAGATTTGGCGGTTTTTAAGTAGCACCAATCTATTTTATTGGTTTGGTAACCTTAGTAGCTGTTAGATTGGTGACACTTAAAAACCGCCAAATCTGTCGTTAATACGTAAATACCTTAATTTCAACTAAACAAATAATCTATTCAATATCCTAAAAAAGTGGATTTGAGTAAAATTATGATTTTTATAGTTTCTTCAAACTTTATTATTTATAATTAACTTTATTATTATTTTTATTATACAAAAAAAGATATATGACCAGTAATAAACACAATAATTACCTAGATGAGTGTAAGTTAGAGAAGCTATTAAAAGAATTAAATTATGTATATGATATTAAAGGAAAATAAATTTTTATTTTAGAATTTACAAATAGAAATTTTTTAAATTGATATTTATAATTTATTTATAACAAATGAAGAATGTCTCAAATTATTTTCTTGGGTCACTACATATCATTAACAATTATTTATTTTCAGTCCTATATATTAAAAATTTTAATGAACAAATGAAGTTGTTAAGGTTTTCTGAGCAAACTTGGAAAGTATAAATTAATGTACAAATTTGAATACACTTTTTACAAGTTTTCAGCAAGAATTGTAAACAAATTACAATATTCTACTAACTTTTAAACAGACAACTATTCAAACGACTAAAAGCACTGATGCAGCTTCTAATTTTCATTACTGTTCACATAAAAATACTCTGTAATCAGAGCTAAATATTTTATAATCCAATAAAATAATTAATTTGTAGTTTTCAAACAACACAGGAACATAACAAACAGCTGTGTTGCCAAATTTAATTAACAAAACAGGGAAGTTTAATTTTTAATATTTTAAAGTCGGCTAGGTCGAGCTTGTACCGAAGCGAATCGTTCAAAATATTTGTGAATCCATTCACTTTTTCTGATTCGAATTGCCTTTGAGTGGCGAAACCCCCATTTCAATAGCTATTTATTATTTTGCTCTATTTCCTTTTTCTCTGAAAAATATTATCAACTAAAATTTGCCAAAGAATATTTGTTTAAAATTTGTCCTATAAAAGTAAAATCTTATAATCAAATGACTAAGTCATATCGCTAAAAAAATTTAAAGTGAAAAAATTTCGAGTAATAAATAAACACCAGCATTAGTGAATTTTAAACATTCCTACGAAGGGTGAGGGGCAATGAAATCACCACATAAAATAATAAAAATTTTGATAGAAAGAAAGAGGCTGATGTCAAATTTAAAATGAGATTGAGAGATTTTATTTGAAACATAAATTAATCCAATAGTAAGATAAAGACGATTAGTGAGAGGGATATTGTTGAGAGTATATTGAATGATATTTAATGAAGAAGAATTTGATAGAATTGTGGACGAGAAGGGTAGTACTTCTATAATAGCTCTATAATAACTTCGAGTTTGACAAGTCCTTAAGCAAAATCGTAATGGTTAATGGTTACAATGATCTTACCCTATCGAGTTATCTATCAATATGTTTTAACGTTGTTACCTTTGAGGAAGGATTTTTTTTTTAAATTGAGTTTAGTGACTGACAGTAACAGCTCATATAATCTTCTCCAACGTACTGGTTCTCTCTTTTGACATTGGCTCCTTAATGAGCTTTTTTAATCGTTATAATTTATTTCACTCTACTCCAATTTTTTTTCTCCTATCTCTTTTTGAGTTCTTCCGTCATTGCAGTTGATTTTACTTTTTTATATACACTCCCTTGTTGTTTGAATTATATTTTTTTGCTTTATGCTCCATCATTCTGCGCTCTTTACTGATCACAAATTTCATGTTACATTTTCATCACCAATGTTTTGCATTTTATTTTCTTTTTTTTTTTTTTTTTTTTTTTCTTTTCTCAATTCATACGATTACTATTATCTAGTCATTGACTTTTTACCTGCTTTCATCATATACTATTGAGTAGATGAACGCTTCGCGTTCAGGCACTCGACCTCCATATTCAACTTAGTAGATTGTGGAACTGTTCCGCCAAGAATGTGAAAAACAATTTTAAGTTCGGTTTGTCGCTCTACTGTTATTTATTATTATTATTATTATTATTTTTTTTTTTTTTTTTGCTTACTTTAGGCCAATTAGACAGGGATCTATAGTTTAACGTGGATTCCGAACCACTCAAAACATCCATACCACAGACATGATTCGAATCTGAAGACTGGTACCAATGGCCAGAGCTCTAGCCAACTGGCTATCTGGCTGCTGAAAAACAATTTTAAAAGAACTAACTGTCTTCTCAGACGCTAAATCTAAATATACTGTAATATCATATTACCGTAAAAAATGTATATTCAAATTCATAAATATTTATTTAAAAGAAAGAAAATAATAATAATTAAATAAATAAAAGCAATTATTAGAGAGTTTTTGCAGTACGTTAGTTACCGTAGGACGTCCGTTAGCTTTTTCTCCCTAGCGCGATAGGGAGAAAAAGCTAACGGACGGTATGCAAAAACTCTCTATTATCTCCATGCCAACAGGGAAAACAAGTACTAGTGTACGGGGACGAAAATTGAGGAAAATATGCTGATAAAATCAGCGCGATAGCATTATAAAATATTCGTAATAAATTTTATATTATTGTTAATGAATAACGCTCCCATTATCTTATTTTATAAATAAACTACCCACGTTCTGTAAGCATTTTGTTTTACCTTATTAAAAATAATCATGTTTATCATCTAATAGTGGTCTCTAATTTGTTTCATAAACCTGTAATTATTACGATCACTTGCATCGAAAATCGAATTCAAAAATTAACTTTAATGCATTAAACGTTCAATTAATTTTGTCATGTTTTTAATTAATTGAATGCAAAATTAGAATATAATGTAAAAAACAGTAGCCTCTATTTCTAATTTTAATAATGCCATTAAAAATATATATATATTATTTCTTTTAAAAAAAAATAATGTATATATTTTTTTTTAATCTTTCTAGTACATATTTTAGCTCAATTACATGCTCCACTAATATTTGAAAATCTTTTATAAAGAGAATATATTGTTTATGGTAAAAGTTTTAAAGTAATTTATATCTTGACTCTTTACTAAAATACAAAGAAACATATAATTTCACCATAAAGAAATAAATTTACAAGATATAATAGGTAAAAAAAGGAATTATATGTGATAAAACCAAATTACTCATTATTTAAAGTTAAGTTTTCTGAATAATTATATAAAAAAATATTAGCAAGGGCAAAAATACATTATATTTAGTGCTGTTATTATTTTTCAAAATAATTTGTAACATTTAGAAAATATTTGATGCTTGTGTGTGAATGTGCCTTTTTTCTTGATAAATAGAAGCAAAATATGGAAAATTACTTCATTGTAGATTATTTGGCTATATATCTGCAGCCATTTAGATATTCAATGATATTTGGATAATTTAATTATAAGCATGCTCTTTTACCTGGATATTATTTAAATCTTCTCATATCGATTTTATTGTATAATTTTTTATATTCATAAGCATGCTTTAGGAGCTTAAAAGAAGAAGTACTAAATAAGTAGTACTACTTATAAAGAAGTTCTTTTTCTTTCTTTTTTTTGTATATCTACCATGAAATTGCAAGTCCAAACAAAAATATTTCTTAATAATCTAGTGAGAACTTTCTAATTATACATCTGATGAAAAATAAAAATAGTCCATCTATTTCATGGATGATCCATGATATTTAAAAATTAATGTTTTTACAATAAAAAAATTAGCTAATTATTATACTGTTGCATTTCAATACACACAGTGGTTAAATGTAGACAATTTTTTCTAACATAAAAAATAAATACAAGATTACAGATACTATGACATTTTTTGATGAAAAATGTGTGTGGTGTATGGGTGATTGAATTTTCACTTGTTAAAGGAATGTAAAAAAAAAAAAAAAAAAAAATTGAGCTCTATTATAATAAAAATTTTAAAACATTAATTTTTGGAACAAAAATTATATTTATGAATAATGTAATTCTAAATTCTTTAGAAAGTTGAATTATTTATATCTTTTTTTCTTTTAGTAAGTCTATAATAATGGCTTCAAGAAAAATAGGAAATTTAGTATTTAAAATTTCTCTTCTGAGGCAGATGGTTCCATCATTTCAGGTTGCTGGGCAGCATTCATTAAAGGTAGCTAAACTGAATATTTTATCAAAAAATAAAGTAATTTTTGTTTTTTAACTTTACAAAAATTAGCTAACATCAGCTATATATTTATATATCATAATTTATATTACAATATACTATGTGTTTCTATGTTTTTATTTCTTTTATTTACAGTTAATCAGAAGATTTAAATCAAGTGCTAGTATTTCACATTTTATTTCTTCCTCATTTTTACCAGGCTTGTTATTAGTTAAAGCAGTGTCCAAGCTAGATAAATCAAGTTTGTTGAATAAAAAAATATTTTCTTTATGTTATTTAAGTTTGTAGTACTTAAGTAAAACCCATATACCTGAATTTTATAAAATTTGTTTAGAAATGTGTTTGGAAAGTCTTTATCCACTTGCCTTTGCATTTGAAAAATCTCAGTTTACTTATCAGTGTACTTGATATTTGTCCCTGAAAAGGGTTGAAAATTATCACTGTGCCAAGAATGCTGCACATGTATCCCCATATTATGTGGCACCTATGTGGTTCTTGGAATATAGACCCAATGATGTGCTACATGATGGCATTACATAATGTCTGCAAAATTTGTTGCTTACCCTTATGCACTTTCTTTACTGCACCCCTGAAGCAAAACTTTAGATGGATCAGGTTAAGAACCTTGATGCACCCCAGTCTTACTTTCTGCTCCTTTCAATCAAAATTAAATATGAATCATTCAAGAAATCAAGTGGACTGAGACTATCCAAACTCTATGAATCACTGTTTTAAGATCAAGAGTTAATTGACGAAATTGCTTTAGATATTCTTTTCTCAAAATGTTTTTATTTTAATTTTTCATGTTATTTTCTAAAATATTTAATTATGTGTCAAATCTAATCAATAAGAATTACTATTTGTTATAATTTTTTGTTTTAAATTTTTGCAAAAAAATAAAATATAGCTAAATAAAAACAAATGAATAAACTTTTTTAAAAGTAAAAAATCAAAACGAAGAAATTTTCTTATTAATTTATTTCATTCAAAAAATTGTTTTTATTATTTTTTATTTATTTTTAACACATGACTTAAGCATTTATAAAAAAAATTATATGCTATAATAATCTTTATAAAATTACTTACATAGATTTATTTCATAGCAAAAAGTGTATTAGAAGAAGCTGATAAACTTTACAGTGATAGAAAATATGTCGACCTTCAATCTTTGTTACAATCCCATTTTTCATCTAATGATCCTGAAATATTATGGCGATTAAGTCGTGCAATTTTTGAGAACTGTCGTGATATAAAAGATGACAAAGAAAAGCTACAAAATTTGGAAGAAGCTCTTCAATTTATTGATAATGCTCTAGAAATAAATGAAGAATGTTGGGCAGCTCATAAAGTAATTATCATTAATTATTTATTCAGCATTCATTTTATATTCTATTAGGGGAAAAAAAAAAAGAAAAATAATCGTTTGAAAATATTTATTACAGCTAACTAATTTCAGATATCTATTTCATTTAACACTGGTTATTTAAAATTTATGTTTTAAGGTTTCAAATTAAAATAGCTTTTGAAACAGGATACTGATTTTACCAATCTTTTAATCTCCATAAGAAATGATTTAATTATAATTTTTACAATGAATTTTTGCAACGCTCTTAAATTTCTGAACAGTGAAAATATTAGATAATTTTATAATGGAAGTATAGTAATTTAAATAAATTGGGGGTAAAAAATGTAATATTTGTAAATGATGATGAATTTAATTATTAGAATTTATGCTTTTGTATTTCAGAAAAAAAGAGAGAAATATTTGTATCTCTATTTTAATTATATACTTTTAATAATGTAAATATTCTGAAATTACCTGTTTACTCTAAAGTTTATTATATAAATAATTTATTTGGATAATTTTTATAGAAATATGTGAGGTAAATAAAGTTCAAATAGTAACTCTAGATATATTTTTTATTTATTGTTTTATAAATTTTAATATGTATATATTTTATTTAAAAAAAGTTTTTATTGTTATAATATATTTATTTAGTGGCGTGCAATTTTGCTCGATTATGTTTGGCGTTACAAGAGTACAAAAGGTCGAATTATTCATAGCTTTGATGTTAAAAAGCATATAGAGGTAAATAAAAAAAAAAAAAAAACTTTTAATATCCTAATTATCATTTAAGAATAAATATTACTCATTTGACTTATATTTGTAACATTGTAATATTACTTATAGAAGTTATAATATCAAATTGATTATATTTTGAGATATTAATTCTAGTTATTTTTGAAAAATTAGATTTTATTATAATATTTAAGTAAAAAATATAATTATAATTTTAAAAAATGTACTAATTTCTAACATACTAGTTTATTTAATAGTTATAATGACATTTGTGAGAGAGATTTCATACTTTTTTTAGCGTGCCATTGAGTTGAATCCTACTGATAGTACTTCTTATTATTTACTTGGAGAATGGTAATTTTTTATTATTTCCTTTGGTGCTTCTTAAAAAAAATATATTGAAAATTAAAATGATTAAATTTTTCCAAGATATAACAATTGTCATTTAAAATGTTTGGATAGTTTTCTTATCATGACTAAATTTGACAAAATAAAATATTGTATCACATTATATATTTTTTAAATTCATTATATCATATTATTTAATTTTTCATTTTAATTTCAAGATCAAGGATGTGTTTTAGGTTGATGAAATTTAAATATTCAATTTATAATAATTCTTTCATTATATTTCCGAGATTCAATTTCTAAATTGATTAAATATTTTTTTATTGGATATATAAGAAATTATGTAGTTGATATAAGAAATTATTTATTTTAATATTACATAAGTCAAATAGAATGATTTCATATATTTAGCATTAAAAGTTATAAATATACAATGGAATTTTTTTTTAATAATCTTAATATTTGACTCTATGAATGATAGTGTGTATTTATGAATTTATTTGCTTCAAATCACAATGATGACCTTTAGGTAAAGGAGCATTTTTACTCATTTACTGAATATTCTGTACAATCAATAATATTATTGAAAAATTTTAACTGTTTCCCTTTTTTTCTATGTTTTTAATTATTTATAAATATATGATAGATATCATCAATAGTTATTATTTTATGTAGGTGTTTTACTTTCGCTGAAATGCCCTGGTATCAAAGAAAAGTTGCATCGGCTATATTTGCATCACCACCAACATCCACATATGAAGAGGTAATGTATTTTACATGTTTAAAAATATTGCAGTATAGAATAAAAAGTTTTTACACATTTTGTGACTGAACAAAAAATACCCATGCCTATTAAGGCTATCTGCACAATCCTGTGTCACTTTGAATTCAGTGTTAAAATATGGAAAAGTTTATTTATTTATGGCTTTACTTTTGCATATAATAAAAGACAATCAATTTATGTGGAAAGAGGGACGAGAGTCACTAATATTTCTATCCTTTTGCTTATTTTTTTAGGAGGGGGAGGGGAATACAAAATATTTTTTAAAGAGTCGGAAATTTACTTATCAGGTTTAAAAACACTTTCACAGTACTGCAAGTTATAAAAAGATAAAAGTATACATATTTTTTTTCCTCTTTCAAATGCATATATTTTTAAAAATTTAAACCTAAATTTATAAAGTAAAATAGAAAATATGTTTAAATAAATAAAAATGCTTTTCTTAATTTTACATCTGTAAAAAACATTTTTGGAGAATGTTCATGATTGTAAAAGTGTGATATTAAGAGAAAACTATGTATAAAAAATTACAATAAATGGTATAGTTTAAATTTGTTACAAGATTTTTTTTGTAAAGGAGCCATGAGATAAACCATAGCTGAAGATATTAAAATAATCTAAAAATTTATCTGTAGCATGCACAAGGACGGGAAAGCAGTTAATGCATAAGATTTAAATAAATAAAAAAGGTATTCCCTAGGCCTGTGAGAACAAAAGAACAGGAGAACAGGATTTAAAGAGAGAAGGATGATAGGTGTGTGTTATACAAATGACAGTCGTCATTGGACTCTTGGTTGAAAGCATTGTTAATCTTTGTGTATTTTATTCGTAAATATTGCAATGTGTACTTTATTTGGATACTTGTTCAATACCAGTGCATTGCAAATTGCGAGGAAGTATGCCTTTCAATATGCATCATCCATTAATTCAATGACAGATTGAGAAATACTGAAAGAATTTACCCAATAGATTATATCTCAGTTCTGTTGTTGGAAGAAACCACGGTGGACTAACGCCAATGTGGAAGATTTAATACTGCGACTAGTTGAAGCAAATCCGCAGTTGAACTGGATATTAAAATAGTGAGGGCTGTTTTCAAATGATTTTTGTGAATTGTTGTTTCATCATAGAGCCAACAATCCTTTCATTACCCATATATGAATGGATAAAACACGTTTCACACAGGCTTCTTTAATAGCCATGTGTGGTCAAGGTCCAATTGTCTTCATTCCGCTTGCAAAGCCATCAGGTCCTCTGATCATCTGTGGGTCGGCCTATAGTGATTTCAGTGCTCACAAGGCATTTAAACTTGATATTTATACTGATTTTCTGGAAGACATATTTTTATTAGAATATATAGTCTAGAATTCCAGCATGATTGAGCACTGGAGCCTTATATTTTGTCTGCACATTTTGGTGGTGGTTTTGGAACCCATGATGTGTGGTGTGCTAGATCTCATTCCTTTGGATTGTCATTCTGTTTTTCAGAATTTGAATTTTTATTTATATCGATTACTATCAGGTGAATTGGCTTTAGGACATTAAGATAATATTGTTAAAGGTAATATACTGGGATATTTTATATTGTGCGATTTCTTTTGTTATTTTTGTACAAAATAAAAGTCGGACGAATGATATATCTGCATCATCATCCAAGATTACATTTTTGATTTCATTATTCTTACATTAACGAAATTACGATTTGAAATGGCATACAAACATGCATTAAAATCGATGTTGAATACAATTTTCACTCCTTTGATCTCTGGGAACTGTAGCTAATGAAGCATGCATCGGCATTGGACAGCTGCAGCTTCTGATTGCAGATTTACAACATCGGAACAACAGATTTTCAAAACCGGTATACGATTGACAAATACGAGCTATTATTCGATGATATTGTTGTTGCCTGACTATTTATATGCAAAACTATGACTGTTTATATTTATATGTTGGATATATTTGAAGATTTCCGATATATTTTTTTGTCAGAGCTTCATTACTTTCAGTTGGCAGTTCAGTGTACAAGTGTGCCTTCTGAAAGACATTTAATATTGATGATTGTGTAGTTAGCTAGAATCACACATCTTTGTTGCCAAAATATGAAGAGATTAAAGTTTTCTTAAGCCAAAACTAAAAATATTTATATAATTCATTATTTATTTAATGATGTTTTTACTTTTTCACATATATAATGCATATAGTTAACAAAACAAAAAAAAAAAAAGGTATGATTGATTTTATTTAAAAGGTAATTTTTTTATTTAAGTCAAAATGGGAAAAATTTGAAATTAATATGAATGTAAGCAAAAGGCTTTTTGCACAACATTCTTAATTACATTTTTTTTAAGGTAAGTATCTAAAACGGATGTTTTTTATTTTATCATATTAAGCTTAAGTAAAAGCCATATAAAAAAAATTAAATTTTATCCACATTATTGTTTCTACTAAATGCAATATCTGTTTATTTTGTAGAAATCTAAAATTTTTTTGTGCATTTTAAAAATATATTAAAAAAATGTACTTATATATAAAATCAATCATAATGATCTTTTTACTTGGTAAGATTATATAGCAGCTAAACATTCATTAATGCTATATAGTGATTTATTCTTAAATATTGTTTTTTTTCGGAAAGAAAAGAGGCTTTCGATGTGGATAACAATAATTCATCTCCCCTTTTGTTTTCTAATAAGCTCACTAGTAATTATTTTAAATATTCCAAAATTTTCATGCAGCCAAATTTAATATATTTTGCTTTTTTTTTTTTTTTTTGTTAAAGAAATAGTGGTACTTAACTTTGAAATTGTCTGGGGAAAGTAAACATGTGTATCTAATTATTTAACACTAAATGATATATTTTGCAATGAAATATGCATAATTTAATGGGAAAAAAATGTAATTTGTTTTTAAGACAACAAAATAAAATAAACATAATTTATACTAAAAAACAATCATAAAAAAAAAATGGTTATTGTGAGAGCTTTCTCCCATTTCGTTAATTACTATTCAAAAACAAGCTTCCTGTTCAAAGTTTTGAATCTATATAAAATCAATATCAAGTTATTAGATAGATGATATCTTGATTTTAGAAATTTAAACATCGCCGACCCTAAAGGGAACTGTGTACACATAGTGAAACAATTTGTTGATTGTTTTAGAAGATTGTCAAGAATTGATATAGATATGAGCAAACTATCTTGCAATGAAAGTAAAGGTGTTCTTTTTTATATGATTAAAAAATGCTATGTGCATTGGAATTAATGTAAAAACACCACTCTTATATCTATAAAACTGCATTTGATAGTAGGTAGTCAATATCTGAAAGTATTTTAAGAATTTAAAAAAAAAAAAAAAAACCCCGAAATTATCTGTAACATTAAAATCTTTGTATTATATGATATTTTAATAATTTTAGCCTTAATTACAAAAAAAAAAAAAAAAAACTGCAAACTTTTATGTATATTTGATAAGAAACTGAACATTATTTATTTGATATTAGGCTCTGCAGTATTTTGAAAAGGCAGAGGAAGGTGAGCATATTTAGCACAACATAAATATTATTACTATTTCGGTTTTTGAACAGTTTATTTACAAGTGAAATGCTTTTCTTATATTTTTAGTATCTCCATCATTCTACAGTATGAATCTGTTGATGATAGGAAAATGCCTTTTAAATATGAATGAAAAAGAAAAAGGGATAAAATACTTGAAACTAACTAAGGATTATCCCATCAAAACATTTGATGATCAAAAGGTAATTAAATGACTTTTATTTTACAGATCAATAATTATTCTGATATAAAATGAGAACTTAAGTCATCCTATTTTTAATAATGCAAACTTCATAATTTGTAAATAATTTACAATATTTATGAATGTTTTTTTACTTTATTTTCAGGCACATGATGAAGCAGAGAAGCTTTTAAAGAATCTAAATGCTTAAATTGATTATAAATATAGATATTGATACTGATTGATTATAAATATATTATATATTTTGCTATGAATAAAATATTTTATTTAATAAAAACACTAATGCTGCTTTTAATCAAATCATTTATTTGGTAAAAACATTATAAAAAAGTAAGTAGAAAATTACATTTTTTTTTCGTAAATCACAGCAATAATGAAAAGAAGGCAGGAGTGTGAAATATGTATGCATAATTTTGAAAGGAGAATTAAAAAACTATATTTTTATGAACATTTCAAATAAAAAAAACAAATGTTTAATGAAAATATGTATAAAAAAAGAAATGACTTGAACAATAAAATTAGCGAGGTAGTAAGGTATAATCATACTATAGAGAAATATGCACTATGAAGCAATCAATCAAAGTACATACTAACAACATATTTTATTTGCCTGCCTAATGAGATATAAATAATGTGAACTTATTTCTAGAAATTATGCAAAGCATAGCAAATGAGTAATGTTAATGAAAAATAAATGTTATGTGTTGTACATAATGAAAAATAAATTATTTATCATTTTTTTTTGCATTTCAAATGATGTTTTAAATCAAATGTAATGTTTAATGAATCAAAATGTGGTTGTGGTAATGATCATATTATTAATAAAATTTGCCATTTAAATAATATTCAAGACTTACACAAATTAATTACTTTGATATGTTTATAATAGAAATTTAGAAAGTTTATATTCTTGAATTAAACAATTGTTTATTATTCAATTGTAGCAACTTTTTCTAAAATTTTGTGCTAAAAATATTACTGGAAGTTGGTTAAATAATCCATTAGTAGTTAATGGTTCAAAATCAGTTCTATCACTTTCAATTAAGTGATAGAACTGATTGGAACCATTCATTACTAAAAGATTATTTAACCAACTTCACAATGATATTTTTTGCACAAAATTTTAAAAAAAATTGCTCTATGTAAGCATTTTAACATAAGTACTTATGTTTATTAAATCTGAATTATTGCAGAACAAAAAATTGTCATTAATTTTAGTAATATATTTTTAAATTAATAATCAAATTCAAAACTTTTTGAGTATCTCTGTGATTGTTGAATTTAGTGTTGTCATAACAATTTTTACTAACCATTACATATTTTTGTTTAATAAAAAAGAAAACCCTTGTAGAAATATAAACATTGCATATTTAAGTTAAAAAAAAAAAAAAAAAAAAAGAAATTCTAATGCTCTATTTTAGAATATATTGAGCAATTTCACTTTTAAATGAATAATTAAATAAAATTTTCTGAAAATAAATGGCATAATCATCATTAAATTAACCTATATTGCATTATAAAAATGGAAAAACTTTTATAACACTTAAAATATCACAGTTTCAATCAATAGAATATGTATATTTTTTAATATTTGTTAGTCAAATTATGAATAAAAATATCTAGCATACAAATAACACTTCTAATATTAATATACTTATCACTATTTTTAAAATTTAAAACACTACATGCTTATTATATTGTAGTACAAACTTAAGAAAAAACTAGAAGACGTGGGACACTGGTAAGGCCTTTAGATGGTTTCTCCCACACTGCTACAGTTCCATTTTCGTTGGAAGCAAATAAATGTTGGTTATCCATTGAAAATACAATACTGGAAAAAAAATGCAAAAATAGTTAAGATGTTTGAATTATGAAATAGTTTGCTTAATGATCTTTCCTATTTAAGCTTTTATCCTTTTTATATTTTAAAGATTGATAGCACTGCCCAATACAAGTTTCTTAAACATGAATAAAGTGGGTTTTTTATTATTATTTTTTTTTTTTACTAATTTTGGAGTTCTAAGCACAAAAAATGACAGTAAAACAGATAATTAAATCAGAAAGCAATGCTTAAAAAAAACAAAAAAACTTTAGAGCTTTTTTAACAATATAAAATCTTTTTCAGAAAGTGCATATCTTTATCGTGCATCCTAAAGAATATTCCTATTTTAATTTATAAGTGTTTTAATAAAACTTTTTAAATATTAAAGTACTTTGCCAGTATATTGCTAATTTTTTTTTGTGGCATTATATTTTATAATTATTTATGCACATATTATTTATCATATTATTATTTATGCACATATAAAAAAGTATACTTCAAATAACAAATATACCATTTGATTGGTAAAAGGAATCGATCACAGGTTATTTCTTTCACCAACTTTAAATTCCATGAACTCCAAAGACTGAAAGAGAATAATAATTTATCAAAGGAAAAAATTAAAAGGAATATATATTTAATTAATTTATAATCTTAAAAAATGAATAGACATTTTTGGTTTAAAATATTTTTGCTTGATAATATGTTTGTCCTTTAAGTTAAGAAACAGTTAAAATATATAGATAGCAAAAGTCATGGATATGAATATTTAGCAAATGTTCAAATGATTTTGTAATAAATTATTAAGAATATTTTAAAAAGATTTCTTGCAAATTATTCAATAATTTAAATTTTATATTATGCATTACTAATGCTTGGTAACGAATAAATGGGTGATTGTCATCAATTTTTGGAAAAAAAAATTATACCTTGATATTTTAAATCATTTATCATACAGAAAATATCAATTTGTTAGAATTAAATAATAATTTAAAAATCATTTATATGAAATTATTTGTAAGGAAATAAATATGAGAATAAAATCCATAAATCAGTTATGTACTATTTAGCAATTTAGAATTACTGTATAAAAGAGAGAGTAATAAATTAAAATTTTTAGTTTCATTACAATGACAGTATATTAGATTTTTTTATAGCATAAGTAATACAAAATTGCATTTCTTTCAAAAGGTGAAAACTTTTTCTGGGAAAAGTTATATTGACTATTCTCAGTAACTAAAAATTTATTTCAAAACTTGCATTTTTGAAGGAATGTATTAAATTTAATAATAAAAATAATATGTTCATACCGTATTATTCCCGATTGCAGTCCAGTTGCAATAAGATTAACAGAAATACCTTCTGGAGCTGAAGAATAGCATAAAGCAGTAATAACGTCAGGCACTTTGACATTTCCAACAACCTCACCATTTATAGTATGCACTCTTAAATAACTTTCACTACCTAAGAATGAAAAATAAACATAGTTAGGAAGACAACTGCAATAATAATTTAAACCTATTGTATTATAAATAAAAACAAATAACATTATAAATGATCAATTCCAATAGCAGCTTCAACTTTTTGTCAGATATTATTATAGCTTATAAATAAATTAGTTTATTATTATACAGATCTGCCAGAAACATTCTGTTAAAGCTTATGTTTTAGTTCAAATGAGTTTTATTTTTTAGAGTATTATCTCAACTGTAAAAAAAAAATTTTTACTGAAATCTTTTTGCAACAAATTAAAAAAGTTTAACCACTTAAAACATAAAGCCATAAACTAAAAATTCCAGGTATATAATATCTGACAACTTTCTAAAAATATTTTCATAACATTCAAATAAGCATGATTTAAAACTTACCATGGAAAATTTATTAGAAAAACATGTAATTATGTGCAATAATATCAACTTATTTCATACAGTGATATTTAATCCTAAGTTACCTCAGTAAAGATAATTTTTCACATATTAACTTACCATTACTGCTAGAAGATGCAATTTCTCCTAAGGTATTACTAACAGTCACTAACTGAACACCATTTTCATGGCCTGTTAAAGATCGTACATAACACAACCTAAGAAAGAAAAATTTGTTTAGTCAAATAATTAAAAAAATAACACATCTTTGTTATTAAAGATATTAAAAAAATGATATCAAAAATGTGTGATACCAAGCTAATAGAATATTTTTATTTTCTAACAATATAACAAACAATAACATTAAATTAAATTAGTTTTGTTTAAAAAAGTTGTAATCTATAATCTAAGTGATATATATTATAATCTATAAGTGATATTTATATTAAATCTATAATTATATATTATAGATTTAATATAAATATCACTTTAAGTCAAATAAAAATCATGACTTTTAAAGAAATGGATCAATAATACAAATTATGTAGTTTGTCCCTTTATATCAGGAAAAATAAATATTTAAGATATTAGAACAAGAAAATGTAATGGAAAATTTTTAAAGCCAATTTTAATCGAATTACCTATTTAAATCCCAAATCACAACTGATCCATCATTACTAGCCGATACAAAAATGCTGAAAGCTTTGCATATGTAAATTGATGTAATTGAATCAGTATGAGCATTTAGTTGAAGTACTGGTTGTTCCTGTGCTACAGTTTGCTATAATATATAAAAACTGTGATATACAATAAATATAATAAAACATAAAACCAATTAAAATATTTTATATGCTAAAAATAATATTTTATACAGATGAAACTTACACCTGATGCTCCTATATACAATGAATAGACTGAAATTATACCAGAAAAATGAGCTACAAAAAGTTTTTCACAATCTGGAACAGAAGCACACAGACAAACCTATAATTTAATAAATAAATAAAAATGCATTGAGGTGAAAATACAAAATATTATACAGGAACATCTTTAAAACTTGAGATAAAAAATATTACAAAAACATTGAATGAAATTAATTCCACACAATACACACACACACACAAAATATGCATTAAATTACCATTTTATTTACTCAAGTATATAAATAATATATAATTAAAATTTTGAAATCTTTACAAAGAAAATATTTTTAAAATCTTGAAAACTTCTATATTGAACTGAATAAACATGGAAAAATAATGTATAATGATGCAAGATGTCTTTATTTTTATAAAAATACTACACAAATGTAATAAAGGTAGTACTCAATTAAAAAATTTAAAAAAAAGTTTTAGTCATAGCTCATTTTTAACATTATTTTTATGTGATGTATTATTGTTACAAAAATTAATATTAGAAAGGGTAATTTTGAATTAGAGTTTAATCAACCATAAATTTAAATATAAATGGTATACATATATATATTGTTTTTAAAAAGAGGCAGTTAAAACTTAGGTCATTCCCTATTAGAAAGGCAAACATGTAACAGATACAGTGTTACTCAGAGAGCCCAACAAAATATTTGCTTTACTGAACTCGCATTGTGCTACTCTCAATTTCAATTCAACTCCAAGAGTGATAAAACAGAAGTTCATATCCTCCTTCCCAAGCTCAACAGGAGCATATTCTGGCTATCAGATTTATCATGCTTCAGCATAGACACAAAATATTCAGTTCAGTATTGCTTGACAACTTTCATAACAAGCACCCTGGGACCAAAATGCTATATTCACTAGGTAATGGTTCATATATGTATATATAAGCAATTATATATTCTTAATTTCGAAATTTTTTGGTGCCTGTATTTTCAAGTTCCTAAATTTAAAAAAAAATTAACTTTCAACATATCAAGACTAATGTAAAGCTTTTTCTGAAATATGAGATATTTAAATATACAGAAAAAAAAAGTGATTAACTTTTGTAAAATCTTGTTTGTTATATTTTACATAAAAATTTATTTTAATTAAGATGTTAAAATTGAACATATGTTGAACATGAATTACAAAAGAGAAAAAAATATGTACAGCAAATAATTTTAATAAAAATCATAATTTTTTTTTTTAATGTTCACTTTATTATAATACTGAAGAAAAATGTAAAAATACTTACTGGATCCAAGTTACTTTCCATAAATAGAGGAATAGATGGTTGATCGCGACATAACTTTATTCTTATAATACCATCTTTATGCCCCCAACTTACTAAAGCAGCAGACATTATATAAGTAGCACTAGAAATATCTAAAATTATTAAAAACAGTATTAAGTTTATAAAAGATGAAACTTCTGTTAAATATATAAAATAGATCTAATATAACATATATAATAAAAGCAGGTAAATTTGCTAAATGTAAAAATTGGGATTCAGTATTTATTTTTCTTAAAAACCTGATGTAAAGCAAAATCTCCCATGTAATATAATGTAAGTTTTCCATGATATACTTAAAAATTTAGACCAAAAATGTAAAACTGTTCAATAAAACTATTTTTGGAATAAATAAAAAGTATTACTATATAATGAAAATAAACATTTATGATCTACATAAATAAAAAAAAAAAACATAACATAACAGAATTTAAAATGTGACATTGTTACGATTAACTAATTAAGCTTACTTTTAAAGTAAGGAACATTTCATTAATTATATGAATTTTAATAAGATGCTGCAATAAAAATTTTAAAAAAATAAATGATAATTAAACAAGCTTTTTAATTTCAATCATAATATTTTGGGAGAAATGTGATATTAAAATAAATTAGGTAATGCAATAAAAGTTATTATTATTAATGATTATTTGTTACCTGAATTTTTTTTCTGGTTTAAGAGAAGACAAATATTTTCCCCTAGGCCAAACATATAATTAGCAAGGAGTGGTAAAAAACTTCCTAGGACAACAGTTTGTTTACGGCACCATACTAAACTAGGGGCTCTAGTTGATGGGGAGCCAACAAAGTCTCCCCAACGTAGCCCTTTTACCGTGTCAACAACTTCCTAAAAAAAAAAAAATCCATTACAAATATTGCAGATTTAATTCTAAATACATTAAAAATTGATGTAAAATAATGAATAGTTTGAAAGTAATAAGAATCATATTTTAAACAATTAACTTATAAAGATTTATAGGGTACTAATTTTTTTCTTTGAAATTAAACTTTAATACATTAGATTTTTAACATGAAAAAGTTAATATCTTTTAATAAAAAAAAATAATAAAAAAAAAGATTACAATTTTTTTTTGCAAACATTATTATAAACTTTAAAAGTAGTTTATGAAAATAAATTTCATATAATTGCTTTTTTTATGTTCAATGTATGAAATCTTCTATATTTCTTATGTCAAAGTAATATACTATAATAGCTTTATAATTTAATATTTCTTTGGTTTAAAAAAATAACAAAAAATATTATATACAGTATATTTAATATCACTTCCATTTAAGATGGAAAAAAAATATAATGGTATTGTTAATTATCTCAAGGTAAATAAATAAATAAAAAAAGATGAAATAAAGAATTAAAATAAAAAAAAAATGAAAATTAAATAAATCTTCTTTAGATAGTTAGTTTAAAAATTTAATGGAATCATTCTACTCAAACTCATATAACCATAAACAATATGTTTTACAAAATTGTAGAAATTGTTTGTTACATAAATAATTTAAGCTATTTATCACTGTCATATAAACTACTAAAAAAACAATATGGATTATTTAAATTAAAACTGAACCTAAAAAAATTCAAAAGTGACATTCTGACATTAATGGTAATTCATAACTGAATAATAAACTTTATAATTTTACCATTAAATCATTATTTTCTTCATTTAAATCCAGTGAAGCAAGAGACAAAGAAATCATAGGATGAGGATTAAAAAACAGTTGTTTAGGCATCTGGCCAAGAGTTTTAACCATTGCTTTTAAAGCTTGTTTAGTAATTGGATCTTTCCACTGATTTATATCAAATCCAAAATAAGTCTGTAAAAAATTACCATTATTAAATAAGTATTCCAAAATAAAAATTTTTTTGCACAATATTATTAATATTAAATATCATCAAATAATAGTTCAATTAATAAACCAACTGTTTAAACTATAAATTTGTAATATATAATTCTGTACCAATTTATAAAACTTTTTATTTATAAGCAAGCCTCTCGTCAACCCTTGTATGAAAAAAAAAATTAAATTAGTAATTTTCTTAAGTTAGCTAGTAAATTAAATCAAACACAATTAATTAATCAAATTAATTACATTTATAAGCTTTTATTTTTATTTTAAATTTTGCAATTTATTTCATTTTTTTAATAGCAGACTAACATTAAAATATATAGCATTAACTATATAATTTCTGATGAAAGATAACAACAATTATTCAACTGAATAGCTAAATTTTGAAATGTAGCCTTCAAAAATTTTAATGGGATAATTGAGCTTGCTTCACAGAGCTGTTTTTTAAATTCAAATTTAAATTATGACAGATATAATTTCAAGTCAGGAGCAACATCATACTTAATACACGCTTAAAAGGAGAAGGCTTTTTGAAAAAGTTCTGAATTCATGATAAGCAATAATAAAAGTGGGAACCGAGAATTCATAAATTACTAGTGTTATGCTTACTATTTCCTTTTTTCTTTGAGATTCTTGGCCCTACTAATATTATTTACATGTAACCATTATCTATCCCAGTTCCACCTTATACTGAAGGAAGTATACATACCCCAAGTTGGAAACCATTGATTTATAATATGCTGAGAAATTGTAAAAAGTGGAATTAATGTAATTTGAAATAATTATTTTGTTTATTAATATATACAGAGATAATATATTTTAATGTTCATATTCAAAAGTTTATACTTACAGCTGGATGAAACACATTAATAGCTTTAATTGCTGCTTCTCCAGTTTGTTTATAACCGAAAACTAAATCTATCCAATTGTGAATATTTTTAGTCACTGTCTCTGATTCTAATGCTTGTCTGTGGATAAGTATAAATAACCGAGGATTTTGTTTACACCAAGGTGGAAGTAGAACATCATTTACTCTTATACCAGATTGGCGGACACCTAAGTCAAAACCTAAACAAAAAAAGGCTTAACTATTGAAGTATTAACATCTAATATAAATTTTAAATGAAAATTTTGGTGGTAAAAAAATATTATCATAGTTTGTTTAGTAAAAATATGCTGATTAATATTAACAATCAAAGCATATCAATATAAATTTTAATCATTAAAAACAAATAATATAGATTTATATTAATTACCATTTTGATTGCATAAAAACTCTGACAAGAAAAAGAATTCAGGTATTAATTCCTTCACATCACTAGTAGAATCCTTTGTAACCAATTGCCATGAAGTATCAATTGAATGAAAAGCCCGATCAGGTATATCAAAATTATTATCTAGAAAATAAATCCAATAATTTCCTTAATACTTTAGATATCTAAAATATAAAAAAAGCTATGTTTATTGATTATTCTAATTTGAACATTTAACACCACCAGCAAAAAAAGAAATGCGGTTATAATTCAAAATAAATTTTAATAACAATTGCATTTAATTTTTCAAAAATGAGGCTAAATTTCAGTTTAAATCTTGATTTCAAGACAATCATAATCGAAGAAGTCTAGCCAGTGATACTCTATTAGTTTCATTATTTTAACAATACTTGGATTTAAAATTGAAGGAAACAATTACATACCTTGGTATTTAATAAAGCTGTAAGTATAAGGCAAGAGTCGAATTAAAAAATGTAAAACGGTTCCACTATTGCTATAATGAGATCCATAATGATATGGACCAGATATGGGAAGTTCAACATTACTAAATGGTCCAACAGTCTGCTCTTTCAATAACTATTGAAATAAGAAACAAAAGAACATTATTTTTAAACACAAAAAAATTTATATCATAAATTATTTTATGCAAAACATTACACTTTATTCTGAAAAACAGTAAAGAATTATATTACAGAAAAGATATAAAATTAACAAATGCATAAAAAATATTTAATATTTTAATTTATTAGAATTTGTGGGAAAATTTTAAAAATAACTACACATAGCTACAAATGAAACAATTCATTTTTACAAATAAACCTTAAACAATTAATCACTGAATAAAAAACACAAATAAAAGAACATTTTAATGCATTTTTAAAAATTAAAAAAGATTAAAATGGCATTAGTGTAGAATAGGGGTCTCCAAACTACAGCCCATAAAGCACCATCAATCTGGCTTGCCTCACTTTTATTACACTGCAAAACTTTACAATGTAATAAGCAAATTAAACAAAATAATAATCAGATGTTTCTATGTAATGACCAATTAAAAACACAATATAACTAACTTAATATAAGAAAATTGTACATTTTAACAGTAATTAATTATACAAGATTTGTTCTAAAAACTTATAAGTATGTACATAGATAATTCAGATAATAAAATGAAGTGCAATAACCATGATTAAAGAAATTTATGCAGCTGTAACTTTCTACTGACAATTGTCTGCAGTTGTGGATCAAGTTTACTAGTGAAAATTATAAGCAGAGATTTCAAATGCTCATTTGTTAACTTAGATCTGTAAATATTTTTTTGAATATTTATTATAGAGAACGTTTTTCCAAGCAGACAAGTAATTCTGAAAGCAGGAAACAGCCATGAGTAAACTTATGCAACTGCTCGAACTGTCTAAAAATGGAAGACTCATAAAATTGCAATATTGATGAATTTAAATATTTTTCTTTAAAAAATATCACTACACTGCAAATTAATAATTTCCATTTGATGTTTGCCCAAGATTTCCCAGGAAAACCTATTTCCGAAGAAACTCCCAACGACCAAGACCTTCAAAAACTCCCTGAACAGAAAGCACTTGAAGCATCACTTAAAGTGGACAACAGAAAGAATCAAGTTATTTCTTCAAGAATTAACCCTTCAAACCTATCTTCATGGATATCACTGCGAACAAGAAAATTAATCTGTAACCACTCTAAAATACCCCACAACTAATTCCAACAATTTCGAAATTATGTCTGCCATGTTGAAACTAATGAACCAGGAAGGAGTCAAAGACCTCTTACTTTTATAAGGCCTTTTGAACTGCACTCCCTGTTTTCCAGACAACACCTGAGTAATCATGTATCATATTGGAGTACTATGGTGCATTAGTTTACAATTAAACCCTTCTTTCCAGGAACTAATTTTATTACTACATTTTTGACTCTATACTTCACTGCAAGCACCAGGACTTTCTTCTAAATGGACAATGTACTGTATTTAATTTTTAATTTCTTCAATTCAAGGAGCAATTGACGACAGACAAATCAATCAGACAGAGACAGGAGCAAATCGACAGACAATTCTGATAATTTTTGAAAATATTTTTGCAATCGTCATAAAATTTGTAATTTTTTAGTTAATGCTTTGTAACTGGAGACAAAGGAAATGTTTTCACAGGTACTCAATTAACTACAGCCCACCTTGCCTTGGCTCTGTATATTTTGACCAAACAAACATAATTGACTTTTTTGTAATTCTGCCACTTCCCAGCACATGGCGCTATACTACTGCAGCGCAAGATAATATCTCCTTTGTAGTGACATGTCCCTGACACTTGTCAAGTATCAACCCAAGTTGGTATGACTAGCTAGTTAGGTCTTGACCTTTGGGACGCAAGTTAGGAAAGTTTGGCCCTTAGGCTAAAAAGTCTAGAACATATTATTCAAAGATAAAAATATTTTAATTAAAATTTACATCATATGTATCTTGATAAAATTTTTCTCGATATTTATGTTGAACAGCCACTGGTTTTTCCAAGTTCCTATAAAAAAAGATTTTATAAGTTTTAAGAAAAAATAATATCATTAATAAAAATAAAATAGCATAATAAAAAGTATACTATTACTTATAAATATACTATCCAGTTGTGGGAATAAAAAAATATTATTACCTGTATACCGAGGGGTCCAATAGATTCAAATAAGAACTTGTGTAATCAGCCAAAATAAAGGGAAAGACAGGATACTGCATTAAATCATTAAAAGAACGACCAGCAAGCCTATTTAGCTGTGTCAGATATTCAAAATTTGTGATAGCACTCTCTCTCCATAATTGTGTTAAATATGATACATCAATACCAGGTTGACAAGGTAAATTATGCTTTTCTAGTTGTTTCCAAATATACTGAAATGTCTAAATGAGAAAGAGAAAAATAAAGGATTCCTTAAAATGTATGCTGAAATAAGAAATCCGAACTATATAGGTATTTCAAATGCAGTAAAATTTGCAAATCTCTAGAACATTTAAAAATGGGGAAAAAAAGTTAATCAAATGTATTTGATACATATCATTGATATTAAATGTATTTGATATACATTGTTTATGGCAAAAGTTGTCTTTCTGACAGTATACACAAGTGAACAAACCTATAAAAGTGTTATACATGAAAAAAAAAAAAAAAAAAAACACCCATAAATTACCTCTGTGAATAGCAAGATATTGTTGAAATATTAGAACATCCAAATTTTTATCAAAAAATCTATGGCAATGATGTAATTGTTTTTCTTTTATTTATCAATTCAATAAATTTAAAACTTAGCCTATTGTAACAGCCTATTGTAAAAATTGTTCCAATCTTCACTCTGCCCTGACTTCCCATATTTTGTACTTCTCAGCAATACAAATATGTACTATATGGAAGCCCTCATAAAATCACAAACAATGAATGCAGCAAAAGAAAACAAATCAAAATTAAAACTATTAGGTGGATCTACCATCCAAAAAAATGAAGATGTTATTTTGCTTGCACACAAACTTAACTAAATATATCAGAATGTATTACTAAGAGTAAAATCACTGTTTTATTCTAAGAATATATAGAAAAAAATTAAATTATTAATAAAAGAAATGAGCGAACTGAAGAAATCCCTGCAGGAATTCTTTGCATTGCTTGTCTAATGTAGCAGCATCTTTCACAATAGTGACGCAAGCAGTACAGCAACTACACTATGTGGAAGAAAGTGACGGGACACGACACTATAACGACATAAACCCATATTTATTAAAATTAATAGGTGGTAGGGCCTCCTTTGGCTGCGATCACAGCTGCAACCCTTCTGGGCATGTTTTCCACTAAATTAGCCATAGTGGCAAGAGGAATTTCCTTCCAAATGTTTAACAGGAAGTTCCATAGTTCAGGCTTGAGTTTGGGGAGTGGGGTGCAGGCCCTCAACCGACGGTCCAATTCGTGCCAGAGATGTTCAATTGGATTAAGATCAGGGCTCTGCGCCGGCCACTCCATGCGTTTAACGTTGTTGTTCACATACCAATCAAGCGTCCTCCTTGCAACATGACATGTTGCGTTGTCGTCTTGATACCAGCAATCATCCATACCGTACGTTGCCCACAAGGTAGGAAGGACAGGATTGTCGAGAATATCACAGTATCTATCGGCATTCATCGCATCATCAACCTTCACCAGTGGGCCAGCCCCATACCAGGAGAAACAGACCTATACCATCAATCCTCCTCCAGCAAACTTTACAGTTGAGACGACACACTCGGGCAAAAGGCGTTCTCCTGGTAAACGCCATACCCAAATACGTCCATAGGAACGGAAAAGGGTAAATCGTGACTCGTCACTCCAAAGGACGCGTTTCCAGTCATCCAGAGTCGAAGTACGGTGGTCTTTGGCCTATCGAAGGAGCGCTTTCTTGTTGGTTTTCGTAATCAAAGGCTTATGGGCCGCCCAACGTCCAGTGCAACCTAACTTATGGGCCTCGATACGAAGAGTCTTGGTCGAAACGGCCACACCTGTGGCTTGTCTAAACTCATTAGCGATGTTATCCATGGATGTTTGACGGTTACTTCGAATCTCCCTGCCGAGCACCCGCCGGTCCCTGCTGGTGAGAACTGTAAGTCGTCCACTTCGGGTTTTGTTCTGACAGTGTCCCTCAGTCTTGTAGCGACACACAACAAGTGCTACAGTTGATTTTGAGCAGTTACGGAGACGGGATATCTCCCTAATTGACACCTTGGCAAGATGCAATCCAACCAACACACCTTTCTCGAACTCAGACAACTCTTCCCGTGGCAGCATCTTGACAAAAAACAACTCTAGTCGACTCCACAGAGTATTTATAGGATATGGCTGACACGTGATACCTATTATTGCGCATGTGTCAGCTGTATTGTCGACTTTTCTACTTTTCGAGGGGTGTCCCGTCACTTTCTTCCAGATAGTGTATTATCTTATTTTATTAATACTCAATCAATGAAAGCAAAGAATAAGCAGTTCAAAAGCGGAAAATGAGGTGGTAAACATCTTGCAAGATTCAGACACTCTCTTAGTTCAACTAAGCCAATGCTTAATTCTGTTTACACAACTAACTACATAACTTTTTTTTTTTTTTTTTAAGTTCTGTATAAGAGGTACAAATGTGATTTTTGTAGTGTTTAATTTTGTTGTTGTTGTTCAGTTCCATAGTATCCAATTTATAATGGAATGCAAAGGGCATTCAACTAAAATGATGGTTACTCAAGCAGCCCACATATTTTTGCCCTCCAAGCAAATTTTCTAAGTAATGACGATTATTTCATCTTCCCAATAAAACAATTCAAATGCAAGCAGAAAATAAAAAACAAGGATGCCTAATTATCACAGAGGAATATAATTTTCCTAGTTGATCCTTACTTTTCACCAATCTCCAATCTAACAATAACATGCAGGCAGTTATTTTACTCCTTCATTATAAAACAATTACTATCATTAATATTTAGGCTCTTAAAAGCCATTTGATTACGGAATGGATTGGTATTGTTTTCTTTCAAGTATCAATCAGTTGGCAAGTTATTTTTTCTTAAAATTTATCAAACCACAATTGGATAATTCATGATAATACAGCTAATTTGCAAATGTAAATTTCAGTCAAGTCAAAATTTTCTGTAAGTATTTTAAACAAATACACTAATGATGCAGCAATAAAATAATGCAAATAAGAAACTTAACTATAATAGTTTTAAAAATATAAAGCTTTTGCTTATTAGGTACAAACAAATAATCTTGTTAAGCGACAACTTTATGAAAAGAACATAAGTAAAACTAAATACTGGAGTCCAATTACAATGAAGTGGTTTGCTTAAACAGGTTAAAAATATATATATATATATATATAAAGTTAATAAATAAAACATTCGATTTTTCCTTAGGACATATTTTGAATTTTCACCTCTTCCTCAAGTCTCATGAGATTTAATAAAGAACATTTTAAACTAAGCATCTAGTTCAAGTAAAGCATAAAGTGATCATGCCAATACTTGCAGCAGTATTCTTTTATATTATGTACATTGAGTTTAAACTATCAAATTTATAATTGTAATATTTATAAATTTATAATCATCATATAAACATTTAAATTAGAAATATAATGGATTATATATGTTTTTATTCATATCCTGCAATATACTAATTTTTAAGTATATTTTATATTATTTTAAATACAGCAGATCAAGTAACAATGAAAAATCAGCAGAAATATTTGTTTTCTTTCTTTAAAAAAAATGTGGTAGACGAAAATGTTTTTTTTTTTTTTTTTTTTAAAGTAAAAGTTAGTAGAAAGTAGAAGTTAGATGAACTTGTTTCATAATTCTGATAAAAATTGCATTTTAAAAATTATACTTAGCATTGTTTTCAAATAAGATAAAAGAATATATGATAAAAAATTATTAGATTTAACATATAATTTTTATGAATCTTAAAAAAATATTTAAATATTTGTAATAAATAACAAAAATAAAAGGATCCATAAGAAAATAATTTCTGTGATTCATCTTTGAGTTGAATAATTGCTAAGTAATGTAAATGCCAATTCACAATTAGAGTACATAAAATTCCAATGATAAAAATTTAAAATATTAGAAATTAATGAGCAATTATTAATCTTAGACTAAGATAATTTTAAAACCTTATCATGATTATTTATATTAAGTGTACAAATATGATTCCACCCTTTTATGGATAATTAATGTACAATGAAATATAAATTTATTGATAATATGCTCCATCTGAAGCTACAACGTTGCCCATTTTTCAAAGTAATTTACAGATTATCTCACTGTGGAAGTCTTCTTGTTTGGAGGCTATCAAATTATTCAACCGAATTTCGATATTTTTGTAAAAAGTGACCTTTGTTTCAAAAGGGCTGATTGTAAAAATTTAAACAAATTGTTGCCTAAAAGTACAATGTCTGGTGAATATAATGGATAAAATAATATTCCCAATTCTGCCCTACTAAATAATTTTTAACTGGTTGAATAACATGTAATTTGACATTATTATAGTGAAAAATTTATTTGTTATGACGATTCTCAAATTCTGGTCGTTCATACTCTATAACTTGCTTAAAACACATTAGTTGTCACTGGTAGACAATGCCAATAATATTTCAGCACCTCATAATACATCACATTTTTCTGATCTCATCAAATACAGTAATATTGATACAATGAATATTTTGCTTTGGCTGTGATGGACATGTTTCAAGATTTTTTGTGTTTAGGATTCTCATAATATATCCATTTTTCTTCAGTGATAACAATCTGATGCAAGCCCATTTGTTTATTAATCAATTCTCTCTTTCAAGCAATATTTCATAAATTTTTTCAATTTTTAATGCCTCTTTCTTTTTATTCATATGGTAACCAATTTGCTAGTTTTTGAACCATTCCCGCTTTATGTAAATGTTGTGAAATCCATTGTTGAGTAACATTTAATGTAGCATTTGAGTAACATTTAATGTAGCATTTGAGTAACATTTAATGTAGCATTTATGTAATTATTAATTCTGATTGTATTTTGGATTGATCTTCACCGAGTAATGCTTCTAATTACACAGCATCAAATTATTGTGATGGTTTTCCATGCTCTTTGACTTCTGTATCAAAATCGTCATTTTTAAAACGTCCAAAGCTCTTTTTACAAGTTGTATTTGATGGAGCATGATCGCCATAAATTTCTGCAAATGATACGTTTTTGCAGCACTTATTTTGCAACAAAATAATATAAAAACCTTTGCTTCAATGATGTTTGTTTGGAATAAAATTCAACATTTTCAATTGAGTTAAAGTAATACTTGCTTATGTTTGTCAAATGTTATATTATAAGCAAATAAAAGTATTGCCATATTTGTAAAAAATATGAGTAGCAGGAGTAAAGATATCTCTGGGGGAGGAAACGAAAGAATCACATTTGTATACCCAATAGTAATAGTAACTAATAGCTATAAAGAAATAAAATAAGTTTTAGAATAGTTCAAAGTACAAACATAAAAACGAAATAATCAATTATTGAATAAAATTAATCAAATAAACAAGAAAATAAAAAAAATTAAGTTTACCCTTTCAGAATCAAATGCTATTAAATATGTTAATCCATTAGTCAAAAATATCTCAAAGGCATTGTTTAACAGCTCATATCTTCTTGGTACAATTTCTTTAATGGAGTCAAATGGCAAACTCTCAGAAATAGATAATTTTGTTTTCTAAAATAAACAATTAAAATACTGGATTTCTGATTAAATATTTTGAAGGATTTATTTTTACAAAGCAAAACATTTTTTTAATGAAAATATGTAATTTATAATAAATAACAATAAAATTTAAAATGTTTTTAAAAATATTTTTATTTCTTTTATAAAAAATATTAATTTAATTTGATTTTAGTATACCGTAACATATACAATATTCATAAAAAAATTCTAACATTACTACCCATCTAACTTTAAAATTTTTCTTTTCTTGAAAAAAAATTTATTAATCATTTTTATTTTATATGTAATTTATGTTCCACTAGTATATTTTATTACTACAAAATATTAATATTCATGAGGAAGTTTCATTTAATTATACATTGACATGTGTGTAATTTTGATCAGAAGTACTTTCATAAAATCTTTCAATGTAAAAGGGATGTGATATCTTTTTGAGAGATGCGTTTTCGAAGGTTAATAGGCTTTAAATTTTTGCTTGTTCTTAAAAATAGGAAGAAGGGCTTTATGAAGAAGTGAAGGAGGAAGTTGCAGGATTATGTGATATTAAAAATTGAACTGCAATCATGTAAAGGTAAGTATAATAGAAACTAAAAAAAAAAAAAAAAAAATCTCTTTCACAATGCTAATAAACTCATTCATATTTTTCAATAAAATTTTAATGTTCTCTCATAGCAATTTAAACTAATAGATTTCCTGAAATATTTAATAATCAATAATTTTAGTACTATAATTGAGCAAACAAATCAGTTGAAAAACATAACCCATAACTTTTAAACAAAATAAAACATTTTAAACAGAATAAAATAATTTTCTTTTTAAAAATAATTAAATTTACAGTACAATGGAAAATAAATTTTACTTGTGATAAAGTCTCCTCTCCAATGAGGTGAATGCAACAAGCACCTAATAAAATAAAAATAAAAATAAACAATATTCACAGAACTAATATGCTCAAAAATGTCAATTTTTTGAAATTTTGGAAGAGAAAATTTTTCATAAAGGTTAAAAAATAAAAAGATGATTTTACTTTAGCATTCTTTTCAATTATGGAACAAAAGTCTTACCTAATTTTTCATTAATATATTTTGTGTAATTGCATGTTGAATGCTGCAAATTTAAAATTATAAAATAATTGCTAACACAATAAGCTAGAACTTTTCATTATGGTGATTAAATCAAATTTTAGACAAGAAAAAATAATTGTTTTTGTTTTTACAAATGATTTAAATCATTTTTCAGATTAATATAATTAAAGTTTGAACTAAACAAACAAACAACAAAAAAAAAAAAAAAAAAAAAAAAATACTAATATAAAAGTTAAAATTTTAACATTTTCAAAAACTTCTGTTGCATATGAAGAAAGATTTTGAAAAATAAATATCAAACAAATAAATTCAATTAAAAGAAATGTTTAAAAAATTTTCATTCGAAATTTTTTTTTTCTTCTAATTTAATACTTTACTTTGAACATCTAAATATCTTTGATGAAGAATAAATTAATATCACTAGTTATAGAAAAACATCAGTCTAATATATTTCTTAATTTTCATAATTCAAAGTCATTTAATTCAAATGTATGTTTTATCATATTGTTATATTTTAAACTAATAAATTAAATAAATTTCTACATTACATTAGTTATTCACAGTTGTTTTTTAAATTATTTACATAATCGGTGAAAAAATGTTTGAAAAAAAAATGATGCATATTGGTTAAAAAATGAAACTAAAAACGAAGTGAAACATAGGAAAGGTTTATTATAATAAAATTTCATAACAGGTTTAAATTTATAATCGCTTACTTTCATTGATCTCGATAAAAAAATTCTGCCGTAAAGAATTTTTAGTGGCAATTTATTTTTATGCTTAATTTGAAAATCGCAAAACCATTTTTCTCAATCATATGGAGATTTTTTGTGACAGTTACATAAATATTTGTTTATCAAGGACTTTTTGGATAATTTATATATTTTTTTTTGCATTGAGTTTTGAAATTAAGCATTTTTTCTATGAAATAAAGTTTGGTTTGTATCTTTAGGGCCTTTTTTGCACACGTTAGGTTAATTAGACAGGACCTATAGTTTAACATGGATTCCGAACTACTAAAAATAACTATGCCACCACCACCAGAATTCAACCTGAAATCTGTGTAACTAAAGGTCACAGAGCTAGCCAATTGGTCATGAGGTCTCCTATCAAATAAGGAGTTTTGGGGAAGTTATACAAATATTTTGCATTATATTTATATAAAAATACACTATGGAAAAAAATTCAATTGTTTGTTCTATCCCAAAGACTTTTTAAAATAATCTTTATACAATCGTTCATGATTAATTGGAAAATTAAAACCATTTTCGCATTGGAATTTTCCATTTTTAATTATATTCTTGAAAGCAACATATGCACATTTTCTATCATTTAAATAGTCTTCCAAAAATTTATCTTTCCTTAGATCACTAATTTAAAGTACTGTAAAAAATCCCTCTTTAATTTTTTGTTCATGAATTTTGGCAAATTTCTCCTTCAAGTAAAAAAATGTATAAATGTTCTATCTATGGCTTTCATAACTACATTAAAGATTTTTGATGTGAGGGATAGATGTTTTCGAGATTAATTAAAGGAGCATTATAAAATATTTCAAAACAGGTGTAAGAGAATACTATATCTTCATTTTGAAATACATTTTACGACCCTTCTGTTAGCAAAAACAACAAAATTTTGTGTATTTAGATGGTACACATAGCAGAATAGGGATCATATTAATTTCTCATAAAAAACACCAAGTTTTTATATGTTATCATAGGTTTCTCGTATATTAATAACATATGCTGTGATTTCCTTTTTTCTTTTTAGTTCTGAGGTTTTTAGAAAATCTTTTTGAGGAATTATTAAACAAACCCATCTCTTTGATATTATGAACATGTCCCATCTTGAGGTACAGTATGTTTCGACAAGAGATCATTATTAAAGTACAGTATGTTTCATTTTGAGGAATACAACTCATGAAATTTAAAATTAACTTGCCATGGTTCTGTAAACAAAAAGATTTTATAGCTCTAATTACGATCTTGAAAATCCTGCTAGCTTGTTAGAAAAACATTACACTGAATATCAGATCATAAAAGTGAAGCTCCTTGTATCAATGAAAAATTATGAAATGTTGACATTTCAATAATGTGAGAGATTTGGTCACACTACTAGAGATGTTTTAAAATATGTTTAAGACTTATTTGTTATTATCTTTATTCTCTTAATATAAAATAAAAATAACAAAAAATATATTTTGGTTCTCTTTATACCAAATTGAGTATTTAACTATCACCATAGTCTTCAATTTACATCCCAGTTTTTAACCTTGAAATTGAAGTAAAAATGATTCTCTTATATAAATAAACAATATATTCATTCAACTAACATTGGAATTATTGTGGAACATTAAAAAAACATCGAATAAAACTGCTTGATAGCAAAATTTTGAAAGTAAATATGAACTGCTTAGATTAAAATACTTCAGAGAAAAAAAAAGGAAAAACCTATTCTTGGACAAATTAAGTGTTTACCAGTGTTATCAAAAAATAATAATAATAAATAAATAAAATATGAAAATTAATAAGTTTTAAAGATGTTAACTATTGCAATAAAATAAACTACAGTTTCTACTGTTCTTATATCATACCAATCAAGATTTCAACTTGAGCTTCTTCAAATGCTGTCACAATTTTACATGTAGAAGTATATCTGTTATAAAAAAAATACAGGTTTATATAAAAGACTAAAAAATAATTTTCAATAAAAAAATTTAAAGTGTGCACATTTTTTTTTTCTATTTAAATACATTGAAGAATATGTTCTTAATTATATCTATAAATCTTAATAAAAATGTAAATACTTGAAATGAAACAATTGACTATCTCTATTAATAAATAAATTGTGTACAAAATTTATGTTGTTTTTTTTTTTTTACATTCTACAAGTTTTATCAAATTTACGAGTATAAAATTTGTTTTTACTAGCATATTAAAAGATTTATTGCACAGTAATCGTACTAAGAATGCAAGCTTACTTATAATCACTTACTCAATTTGTTCATGGCTATGAAGTCTATGTAAAACAGCAGCTGAATCAGGAAATTCATTTTCATGTACCAGTAAGTTAACAAAAGGTGGTTCTTGATCTGTTTTAACTATTAACACAAAAAAATTATTTAATTTTGTTATGTATGTCCTGTAAAAAAATTTTTCATTGACATTTAAAAATAAATAAATATATACACATACACATTTCTTTAAGCAAATAAAAAAAAATAGAATTATTTATCTCTTCAGAAAACAAAACAATAGAATATACTCATATAAAAAGAAATTAGAAGCTACTAGAATATTTTGTCAATTGACAGAAACTTAAAGAATAAAATTCGATAATATAACATTCTTTTATAACAAATAAATGAATCATTACCCAATTGATCTGTATAGTCAGGTTTTAGAAATCTAGGATGAACATTTAGATAGCATCTTTTCAATCTTTTTCTAATTCGAAGAGGTCCTTCAGTAGGATCTAGTTCCCAAGAATTAGGATAAGAGTCAGATATGTGCCACACAGCCCTAAAATGTTAAAAATTAATATAAAGATCATTTGCATAATTACATGCTGTTTTTTTCAGCAACAATGAAACATAAAAACACTGTTAATTTATTATTATGAATTCTGAATCTAGTTTAATTTATCAAAATTTTACCTCAGGCATATAAATCTAGGAGTTTATTCTATATTTTTGTTCAACATTTTAAAACCATCCAGAGTGTCTTTATAAAAATTTTAAAAGTAGAAATAATAACAAATAAATTTATTCTACTTTTCGACAATTAACGGTACGGGGAAAAAAAAGAGAAATAATAAAATAAAGCTTAAAAAATATAAATATAAATTCTGTAAAATAATGCTTAATAATTAAGACATCAAAACATATTACACACAGATGATTGGCATAGCTATTTAAAGAAAAATCACTATTTTATTTTCTTACTTTTCATGAGTCATTTGCTCAATTAATTTTAACCATATCATGCGGCCAGAAGCTTCTTCATAATATTTTGCTTTCAGTTCTTCCATAAATGATTTTCTTTCATTGTTCTGAATTTCAAATATTTCTTGAGTAACACTTAATGCTTTATTAGAAACTTCTTGGGCCAAAACTTCAAATTTAAGAAGTGTTCTGCAAAAAATGTTATAAAAGACTATTAGGGCACAATAAAAGATTATTAGGTACAGAATACAATTTCAGATTCAGTTCTAAAAAGATTTAAAAAAACAACAACACTTAGCTTCAAGGTACTAGACATAGTTATGAGGTAACTATTATAAATTCAAGTGCATTCAAAAAAATATTGCCAGCAAGAAAAAATTATAGTTACAATTTACTCTTACAAGTTTTCAATTTATATGTAAAATAAAAATAAGTGAATAAAAAAATTAAACCATTTTGATCATAATTATAAAAAAGCAAATTTTTGTTATAATACAATAAATTTTGAAATGAATTATTTAAATAAATAAAAATTTCTTTTTGAAAAAAAGTCTAATAATTTTTTAATGAAAAATAGACAAGCAACACTTTTTAACTATGATTATTTTTAGAACAGAAAAAAATTATATATTTTTATTTTAGTTTCTCTTTACATTTATTACATCTAAGTTATGAACAGCCATTTATCGGCCACGCTTCATTATTATTTTACATAGAGAATCAATTTTTCTAATATTAGTTTAAAATACTAACCTGAAATTATATTCATTATTTCTAAAACCATTTAAATGCATATAAACTATGGAAATATAATATAATATATAAGTTTTACTAAATGATGTCGGACTATCTGAAATGCTAACTTCTAAAATGAAATTTAGTAGATTGGAAAAAAATGTAATAATGTACTTCTTAATATTACTTCACAATAAAAACAATATTAAAAGGAAGAAAATTCTAATTTTTCCTCATATTTTAATTTGCTAAATTTAATTTTTAAATGTAAAAACTAATTTTGTAATTTATAATAAAATATAATTTCAAATCTTTTATTTATTAAGGGATGGATATGTTAAAAGCTTCACAAGAATGAGGATTTTATTTACAGAAATGAAAATAACCGAAGTTCAAGCACTGAATATTTGATTTTTACAACCTTATTGACTGTTTGTCCATTTTAATGGACATTTCCTTATAAAACTACTTTTTCTTAATTTTTTTACTTTAATGTATTTATTAGCATCATATTACAATATTTTAACATGATAATTATTATTTTTACTGAAAGCATTAAAGTCAGGTCTGAAAGTGTCAAATTAAACTAATTGCAAATTTTCTTTATAAAAATGCAATTATAATTCAACACATAGTCTCCTATTTTGTAAATTGAATGAATGAAAATTTATTAATATGTATACTACATATAACTACTTTTCAATTTGTTTGTTGTTTTCTTTCATCCATTTGTACCGATCCTCATTCCATAATTGTATCCAATCGGATTTCTCCTGAAAGATACATATACACAGAAATTTACAAATAATGAAATAAGTAAAAAAAAACACAACAACTCAAACACACACACCTGAATGTAAATTTAAAAGTATCATTTCATATATTATATATCAAATAATCATAAATATTACACAGCAAACCAAAAGGATATAAATATATTATGTAAAATAAACCTTGGAGATAGCAAATTAAGTAAATAAGAATATTTTTTAAATATTTAATGTAAAGATCCTCTAATTTTTCTAAATTAAAAAAAAAAATTATGAAAAAATTATCTAAATATGCTGATAAAGTGAACAAATAAAACTATACAAAAAATATTAGGAATATCAATGTAGTATATACCATGGTAATAAAGAAAAAACAATAAATTTATATAATAATTAATAGAATTCTAAATAGTGCAATTTTCCCCTTTTATGATTTAAGAATTAGATCTGTTATTTAATGGATGAAACAATTGATCAAGTCAGTTAAAGCATAACTTACTTTTATTCTATGGTTAATCTAGTTATTTCACAGAATAATCATTTACATTCTATTAAAGTGCAAAATAATCGAGAAAAATCCTAAATTTGTAAAGCTTTGTAGTTTGAACATTACACAAAAACAAATAGCATACAATTTTTAACCCACTAAAAAAATGCTGTACAATAACGAAATTAATTTTTAAGTTTCACTTAACAATATGAAAAGTATAAAACGTAAAATTTTTATTTAAATGATAATTTACTCAACTTAATTAATAGAGATAATTGCAGATGATTTTTTTTTTCACACTGGACTCACAGAAGATTATTCAGAAACACATTTACATTCCAGCACTACTAAATTTATGAACTCTTCCAGACTGGAAGAATGTTTTATGCATTTGTTTTATAAACTGTCAAGTGCATGGCACAACTGTTGACAACAAATGATTTTAATTAGTTTATTGTTTGCATGTGTGGCCTCTATGTATCTTAACAGTGTCTTGATGAGTCGTCACAGACTGAGTAAAGCTATTTTTTGAAGTTTCTTAATTTCCTTAATTAATTTTCGTATGTTACAGTATAGATTTCTATAAAACTTTGTCCATTATTTAAATGACAGCAAAGAAAAAATATTCAATGAAATGATTTAAATCTTTACTAAGTTAAGCATGATATAAATGAGAACAGTTCTTTGCTCATGAGCGAAAAACTCAAAATTCAGCTATTATAGGAATTTAAAACTTTAGATAAGAAAGTGTCATATGGTTAATAGTTACTTTAACAATATGATTTCCTTAAATTTCAAGGAGTAGAAAAATTATAGTCCTAAATAACAGAAATAAAATCTCAGTATTTTCATATTCTATTATACTAGTGAAAGATTGAGCGGCATGTTGAAATGCTGTTTGTAAATTCGTGAGAACATACGGTGAACCATTAAAATTATACATTAAAATTGAATATATTAATATTGATATCATATATAATATTGATATCATTGAATATGAATACATTAAAATTGATATCAGCATCTGAAGAATAATCCATGAAATTAGAATTTACTGTGCTAGCCACCATAGCAAGTGTGGAAACACACAATTATGCAAATTATAAACTTTCTTGAAACTACATGGATAAATAAAAGAAAGTGAACTAGTTGGAATAAAAGTAGAATGTGATAAAAATAAATACATAAATTAAGATGATTTACTTATAAAGAATACTAAAATGAAAAAAAAATAAGGGAAAAAAAAAAAACAGAATAAAACTCAAAAGAACCGAGATAAAGTAGCATTGCAAGTCACACTATAAAACATTTAATACACCATCAAACCTTGTTGGTACAAATTTTTAAAAATAACTAAAGGATTTTTCAATTTAAACGACAGCATAAAACAGCTATATTCCTGATTCCAGCTCAGCCCTTGTGAACAAAACAAATTAAGATCAAAGAAGTGCTGTATCTAAAATCTCTCCAGGCTGATGCTACAGCTCTAAATTATATAAGCAAGAGATTTAAAAAAACATTTGTACAAAATACAGTGCTTCAACAAACATGTTTTCGTTTTAGAAATAATGATCAATTCAATTCGAAATGTCACTTGCACAATTCCTGTTATAACAAGTGATTTCATTGTGACTTCGTTTAAATAACATTTTGTATACTGTATAATTGAATCGAATTTTTTGTTTAATACTTTTTTTAGTTAATTTATAAAATAATAAGTTATTTCATAAAATATCTGAATTACACATTTTAACAGTAAGATATCAATTATTATATTTATTTATTAAAATAAATTAATCTAGCGCATTTATACTTAAAAACATTTAACTTAATTTAACCAACAGTATTAAAAATAAAAGAATGCATAAAAATGTACCTTTTCAACATCAGGGGGATTTAAAAAAGCATTTAAAGTTAAAGAATTATGCAGTATTTCTTTTACTGTATTGCACAAAATTAAAGCATTCTTCTTTAATTTGGTTGATGAATTGATAAGCAGATCATCCAAAAATATCAAGAAGTTTTCAATCTAAAAAGATATAAATGAATACATACTAATTTTTATTTGTTTAGATATTATTACAGCAATGACTAAACATTGACATTATGCAATATCTATAATTTAACTAAAATTAACAGAACTTCCTATTAAATTTTAAAATAATTCATAACATAATAAATACATTCGGTTAATACTTAAGACATAATATAGACACTTGACTAAAATATATTTAATAACAAGAACATAGAAGTCTGTATTGCATGGTTTCAGAAAATAAAACTTATTAACTCTATTCAGATTCATGTCTATTCAAGGCAGCATCTTTGCTTTCTTCAGCTCGCCTTGGACATTCTCAATTTATTAGATTCATTTTGATTTTCTAATATCTCCCCATTTTCTATAAATCAATGCTCTGTTCTTCATTTAGAGTCAATTCTGGTCTGATTGAGCATTGCAAATTTGATAATAAAAACTAGTGTGAAGTTAAATTCTTTTACAGAACTTCAAGCTGGGAAATGCTAGGCATCCCTATCGAATCAAATCTTGAATAAAAATACTTACTGATTGATCCCAAGAAGAGCCAGTGCAGAATTCAGGTCAGAAGAAGGTGTCAAAAACTTAGATATTAGAGCATAAAAAATGTCAATCATAAAAAGTCACCAAATTGGTTTAAAACTTAATATATTCAAATTGGGTAATTTTTAAAGAAGTGTTGATCCAACTTCTAATTTTTTTGAATTGATCTAAGTTTTGCATTAGAAATATTTTTGCTAAGTTTGGTGAAATTTAGTTGTAAACTGAAGCAGTGCTTGGAGGAGACACACCTAAATTATGACATATATAAGTAGATAAAAGGAGCAATATATTTCCTGATGAGAAAAAAGTTTATATCTATATCAACCTTTTACATAAGAATATACATTTGTTAAAGTTATATAATAAAAAAAAAGTTTGTATATCTATGGATTACAATTTTAAAAAATCAAAATTTTTCTAGTAAAATTTTCTCCATGGATTTTTTCCACCCCTGTATAAAAATATATTTAAAAATTGCTGCAAAATATTGCTTTTCCTTAGGGGAAAAAAAATTAGATTTAGGAGTTGAATAAAATTAATATCATTCAGAAATAAGATAATGAGAGCTACGTATGGCAAAAAATATCCTACACCAATGTGTATGAATAGATAAAAACTTTCCAATACGTTTTTCTTACAATATCATTAAAACTGATTTTTACTTTCTTTGACAGAATATTCTATTTATTTCTGTGAAATATGTCCAATAATTATTTTTTATATATAAAAGAAAACAAGAGAATAAGCACTAATTAACTAAGGATTATACAAAATAATTTTTTCATACTCTTCAAAATTACAAATGTAAGAATATAAGTATGAAATTATGATAAATGATTTTTTTTCCTCTTTCCACTCTTTTCAATTTTAGAAATTTTATTAGTAATAGCAGAATGATTGCAACATTGATAGAAAAATTAAAAATCATTAATATGTTTTTTACTTACTCTAGTAATTGAAAACACAACCAGATGAAGAATCTTCTGTTTGAAAGGATGGGTAGCTAAAATTTCTACAACATATTCTTTGATTTTCAAATCTTGGTTAGGTGAGAATATAGACATCAAAAGACTGCTTAACTAATAATAAAGAACAAGTTAAAAATAAATATACATGATAAAAATAATCAACAAAATGCTGAGTTAAAAAAAAATTGCACAAGTGAGATAAAAAATACTGTATTTTTTAAAGCTTTCAGGCAATATATCTATGTCCATCTCCTATATTATATATAAATTGAGGAAAATAAAAAGGTAGAACCTCTCGACTTTCTCAACTTGGTAATATTTGTAATTCATGATTTTCCACATATAACATCCTTTTTTATTTGTCCCAAATAATTTCCTATACTAATAATGATTTAACAAAACCTCGTTATAACCTTGAAATATTTTCCACAATTAACAGATTTTTTTGGTGGGGGCAGGGGAAGAGGAGGAGAAAGACAAATTTTCCTAACATAATCAGTTGTGATAAGAAAATTTTTTCTTGCAAACAGGTGAAATATTGGACATCTCTCTCCCTTTCTATGAAAAGAGAGACCATCAGAGATTGGTTTGGTTTGTTTGTCAGTCTACGGTCCTTTTGTGCATACGAGAGCTAAACAGACAGGGACCTACAGTTTAAAGTGGATTTCGTACCACTAACAAACATCCATCCAGGATTCGAATCTAGAGCCTGTGGTACCAAATGTCAGACCAACCATCAGAGAAGACAGATTTTTAGAATTCCCATTGACAAATACCTTTTTCACCTGATTGAATGCTATGGTCTAATCATTTTGTAGATTTAGAAGGAAAATGACAATTGTTAGCACTAAATGGTTATAACAGTATGTTAAAAAGAAATTATTATTATTATTATTTATTTTTTTTTTTTGCTGGTAAAAACAAAAAGCATCAACAAAATCAAAGTTTGAAAATGGCAGTAAAGCTGATTTTGCTATATTAATTGCCATTCAACATAACAATTAATTTTAAAGCAAACAGATATTGTACAACAAAATTCACAAAAGATGAGAAATGATCAGAAAAACAGAACTGTAAAGTGATCATCATTCAAGGAATTAGAAAATTGCTTCTTTCAATTGTTTAACAAACATTCCTGTAATTGGCTGTTTTGAAAGAAATAGAAATTACTTCTTAACTATGAATTTAAGGATTCACAGCCTCAAACAATTGCAAAGTCAATTATAAAACAGTTCTAAAGAGAATGGGAAAATTATTCTCTTTTATACCAGAAAATTGTTGTAAAGACGTCTTTGAAGCTAACGAGAAAAGATTGATCTGCAATATTCTTTCTGATAACATTTTTATATCAAGAATGAAAACTATAAATCTGTACTCGAATATTTTAGTAAGCATAATTTCAACGAGAATGAACACCTAATAGGATTAATTGTTATAAAAAAATTAAGGTGCATCAAGAATGTGAAGAGCTTCTCTACTGAATATAGTAAACAAAAGAATTTGATGATAAAAACAATTTTTGTAAATTGAACAAGCATGAAGTTTGACAGAAATGTATGGCACTTTTATTTGTTGATCAATGTACAGTCCATATTGTATATTTAAATTTACAAAAAGAAAGAGGGAAATTTCCCCTGCTAATTGCCAATTCGATTTTACCATTGGAAAATTATACAATCATTTAAAGTAATATATTAAAATCTGCTTGAGAAAAAATATTTTCTGAATATATAACATGTAAGTAAGTAAAAATTAATAAGTGTGTGTTAGTATAAATGTGTAAATTCAAAGTTTAAGACTGTAATCATACAAATTTAAAAAAAAACCCTTTATTAATAGTTATATTGTCTATACCTAATGCAGCACAATTGTACTTTATAAACGTTTAATTTACTTGAATTTTCTTGTAAATAAATACATAGAAAAGTAGCATCATTTCTCTTAGAATATTTAATAAGTTAAAAATAAATCATTATAAGTAACTATTCCTCAAAAACTCCTTTCTTTTGACATTTTTTACAATATAGTTGCAATATCTTTAGTAATTATATCTTCGTATTAATTTTTAATGCTAATAAAAATATGAAAATTATGCCATATGTTTAACTTATGCCCAGTTTAAAAAATTAAAATAAAAGATAAATAAATCCCAATAATGACATTTATAAGCTTAAAAAGTATTAAATTAAAAGCCTCAATTTACATTTATTTCCTTATATATACTTTTCAATAAAATAAATTTTACAAATACCTCCTTCTTTAGAGTATCTTTTAAACAGCACATAAGAGTTGAATATTCACTTTTGTTAACATTTATGTTTTTATCCTGTTAAAAAATAAGTAGTAAGCAGAAAACAGGTTTTTTAAATGATAAAGAAATTTATTTGATATACCAAGGTAAATAAAAATTAAATTATTACAACATTAATTTTAAGATTAAATAAATTCATCTTTAAATCCGTTAAGTCATGATAGTATTTTCTATTTTTTAAACTTCCAAAACTTTTATATAACTTGTATATTTTCCCATTCATAATCAGATTTTAAAATGTTTTTAATATCTATTCCACAAAAGAAGTTCTTTTAAATACAATTTTCTGGATACTGGATAAATATTTTTATCCAGTCATAAACTCTATATAAATATATAATAATAGAAATAGAGCTCCGTTAGTTAACATGAACTTTGCAGAAAAATTAAAATAATTTGTTGTATCACATATAATTAATAACTGCAAAAAGTATCCATAAAGTAAATTCAGATAAACACAATTACAATGTCTTATATTAAAAAGACAAATATAATGTAATTGAAATTATTCTAAGTCTGAAGTTTCCCATCAAATATTATAACTGAATTTTGTAAAATATACTTAAGAATTGGAACAAAAATGCAGCAATTTTAAAATAGCTTTAAATATAATGTGTGTTGCCTCTTTAAGCATGTATTCAAATCGATTAATAATCTCAGCCATTGTGATTTCAATATGATGATTATAACAGTTTTTAAATTATATTAGTAATACACAAAAGAGATTTTTTTTCTTTGAAATTATATAGACATATATATCTATAATGAATAATTTTAAAGATACCAACTTCAGTTAACCTAAAAAAATATTTTAAAATTCTGTTATTAGAATAATACTTTCTAAAAGTAAAAATGCTTTAAATTTAATATTCAAAATCAAAATGCCTACAAAAATTTTAAAAATAAAAAGACTTTTTACACAAAAGTAGTTTTAATGAAATTCCTAATATTTATTAGAATTAAATTTTATATATATAAAAATCGCTTTAAAATATTTTTTACTAATTTTGATACATGACTTAAATAAAATTAAAATTATATGATTTTCAATAGGCAATTTTAAAAAAAAATACAAACTAATATATATATTTTAAGAAATTACAAACAACTAGCATATATATTTCAAGAAATAAAAATACAAAGAGAAAGAATTAAAATATTTCAATATTTTTAATACAATACCATTGATATTCCAAGCCCTTTAATGCAAAAAATAAAAAGTGCTTTAATGAAATTTCGCTCTTTTGTAGAAATTATTATCCGAGGATCTGAAAGAATAAAAACGAAAGTTGCTAAAAATGCAAATAAAAGTAAATTTTTGAAAATTATTTTTGCATTTTATTATTATAAAAATAAAATACCTTTAAATATAACAAAGTGTGCTGCTTCTTTAAGCATGTATTCAAATCGATTGATAATTTCAGCCATTGGGACTTCAAGAATAGCTCTTTCAATACTTATATGTTCTTTTGAGGCAGGATACATTTCTTCAGGTTCCATTGCGATGTCATCAACAGGTGCTGAGATGGTAGAAAAAGTACCTAAGCTTTCTTGAAACTCGTTTAGAAGTGCCCAAACTGTTTTATCTTACACAAAAATAAATTTAGTCACTGAATGTGAAGTAGAATTTAGAATATTTGTACTAAGAATTTTGAATTCTACATAGAACAAAAATCAAATGTTAAAATGCCAATTTAATTTTTTTATAATAAAATACCTTTTTTTAACTATTAAAAATTAAAAAGGATAGATTTATTAGTATGGTGTGTTATTAAATGTATATCTACACAATATCATAATTATTGCTAATTAAAGTATCTCGGCCGTAGGGATGACAACCCTACCCTTGTAAAAAGAAAACATCTTCTGTCTCGAAATCTAACAGTAGACAGATAGCCTTGGCCCAACATGGGGCTACTATTGTGCCAATGAAGAAAAAAAAAAGAATTATTGTCTCCGAAATTATGTTTGTAACATTGTTCATCCTAAATAGCAAAATAACAAAGATGTATTTGAAAATTACTATTCGTTGAATTCTGCCCATTATAGATTGCATCAACAGTTATTTCCCCTATTATTACATACTATATTTCCTTCAAATTCTTCGGTTGTGCTTATGAGCTTCATTTACTTTTTAAAGCATTTCATTCCTTTTTTGTAAAATTATTTCTATTGTATATCAGCATTAGATTAAGTAGATATTTAAAACGATATCATTTAGATAATCAATCACAAGCCCCTGCTATTAGTTTGCATTAAATAGAATAACATGCCATAATTTTGCTCCTTTAGTTTATACAGACTATTATCCATTTGGTTCTGATATTATAATTCCCATCCAAAATACCAGAAAAATTGATAACTGTAAAATTTCTTAATGATATCTTCCACCCATATAATATTAGCTTCAAATTGTTTTTTTTTTTTTTTTTTCCCCCTTAGCAGATTTTTATTAAGTATTTTATGTGCTTTTCTTGTCAGATGTTTTTTTCTTATCTTCTTGTACAAAATTTAAAGTTTAAGCGAGCAGAATGTGCAGGAAAAGGTTCTTTATATTTTCAGAAATTAATATTTTAATTATATAAACAATTTTGTGACATTAATTGTATATTTTTTTCTTTGCTAATTTCAAATAAGTTTTTACAAATTATAATTATATTATACATATTTACATTCTTAGCTTAGAGTTTTATCAGTTTTTGTTTTATACATAATAATACACATTGCATGTTAATATTATAATTTTTAAAATAAAAGGGAAATTGAATGATTTTCAAATGAAAAAGACAAATGCAATTCTTTTAAAAGTGTGATAAAGTAGATGCAATGAAGTTGTTCAATAAAGTTAATCAGTATTTCAATAGAAAAATTAAATATTATTATTATTTTTTACTGGAATATTGTACATGGGAGATCCACATATGCAATATAATGATAATATTTTAAAAATTGGGAAACCTTAAAAATATTTTTGGTATTAATTATGTAAACACACCAACAATTTTAGAAAACCTAGGTAAGCATAATGCAATCAAATAATATAATTAGAAACAAAATAACAATCATTGGGCTCTTAAAATTTGTAAATTAACTAAAAATACTATTGTTACAAAGCACTGGTTTAGTAATAAAAAGGAAAAACTTAAATGATGATAAACAGAATGATGGCAAAAATTAAGTATGTATCAGTATAAAATACAATTGTGTTTGCCTGTCTAGATTATGAAAAATGACATATTTAAAAACATCATTGCAAAAAAAAAAATTACTATTTATTTAAAAATTGACAAACAAAAAAATTAATACTAAGACAAGCATTTATTGTAAGACTTTAAAAAGAGAATAACAATTTAAGTTTGGAGTTATTCAAAAAAAATCAAGAATTTTTCTCTTGATTTCTACAAAAAATTTCTTTTAAAATCACCAAAACTTTTGTCCTTCAATCAAGATCTAGTTTACAAACTGTGAATTGTGAACATTGGATTAATAAACGATTTTTAATTAAACTTCAACTGTGCTCAAGGAAAAGAAATTATAAAAAAATATTTTACTAACCATTAACTAATGAAGAATTAGAATTTAAAGTACGGAAATCCCAAAGCTTTGACAATTCTTCAACTATTTGAAATATAACACATTGGCAATCCCTTAAGATTTGCACAGAATGAGAATTAGAACCTATAAAAAAATTTAAATTAAATTAAAAAATAAAATAAATTTAAAAATAAAGACAATACTTTAGAAATATATTTAATATCACACAAGTGATTAATAGAATTCAAAAGTAACATACCGTATTCTTCAGTGCATATTCTTTCTACTCCAGAAAATAAATGCAATATTTCACATAATTCAGAAAAATCTTTTGTACGTTTGGAACTAGATCATACAAAACAAACTTTGAGTTGAAATTCATTCAAATATATTCATCTGATATAAAATTAATTATCAATTAATTTGTTTTCATTTCCTAATAATTTTAAATTTAGTTAGATTCTACACATTAATAAAAATTTACATTATTCAATAGATACATTGAATAAATACTATTCTAATATTATAAATATCTGATTGCATAAACATAAATAAAAATATTTTTTTCGAATTCTTGGCTAACAAAAAACAATGTACAAAAAGAAAATTATGTAACATTTGTAATTGAAATAATATTTATTTTCTAAAAGAATAAATGTTTTAACACCAATTTTAACTAATAATTTACAAATTTTAAAAATATTTAAAATATTAATCACAATTTAATAAAAGTGATTATCAAATTTATTGCTTTAAAAATATAGCTTTAAATAACACAAATGGTCAATTTTATTTTCTTTGAATTACATATTAATTAAAAAGTATATTTTTTCTTTAAATGATTAATAAAATAATTAAAAATTTTATTATTTTAGTTCTATTCCAATATTTATTTCTTTTATGTTTATATAATTATGAATTAAGCTCTTAAAATAGAAAAATTAGAAATTGTAGTTAATAATTAGTGCACACATTTTGTTATAAACTTACTATAAAAATAAGAAAATAAATATAAAAATTGACTCAAATAAATCTAAAAAATACTATAATTTTATCTTATAATATTACAGTAAATTCCTTACAAATAATAATAATACTTACCTACACAATTCAGTTGACAATATATTAAGTAAATTATTAATTGCTTTTAAACAGGACTGGAATTCTGGAATATCCCTAAAATATGATATGCCATACATTTAACTTGAATTTATATAAGTTATAAAAAGTAAAATATCTTCACATATTCACAAAAATTTTAACTCATTCTCAAAATTTATATGTTATAAATCAACATCATAATTAGTAAAATATAGTGAAATATCAAGAAATGAGTTAAGAGAGTTGAGTAAAAAAAAGAATATAATTGATTTTTATATTGGAATAATGTTAACAAAATGAATAGTAAATAATCTCATGAATTTTAATTATAAATTTTGAACTAAAACAATAATTAAAAAAAAAAGGCCCAGGCAAAATTATAGTAATAATAATCTATTATTTTTAATATACTGTAAAAAAATATTTAGCAAACAATAAAACAATTAGAGATTTAAAGTTTTTAACACATTTTTTTTAAAACCACTTTTTTACTAGCAAATTTTCTTATTTATTATGTATTACAAAAAGTTGTGCTATTTTATAATTGTTTATTTTAAAAAGCTCTATTTATTGAATTTATTTTTCAATTATTATATTATAAAAAATAAAAATAAAAAAAAAATTATTCATTTAATAACATTAAAAACACATATACATAAAAAATCATTATAATATATTTAATAAAAAAATCTTTTGGCTTACATTTCCTGTAAATCAGAAATTTGAATTACTAAAAGCAAGATACTCATACAAAGACCATTTTCAAGAAGATCGACAATGACTGCAGGTCCTAACTGTATGAACTAATATTAAAAGATTTGAATTAATATAAAACTTCATATTATTCAACTCTTTCAAAAGAAAACAAAAACTAAACAAAATGAATGAATGTACTTTTGTTAGAATTAAAATAATCTTTTCGCACATTTGAAGATCAGAGTTAGCACTTGGAAGTATGGCTAATAATGGTAGCCAGGACATTACATGAAAAGTTGTAACTTTTCTTGAATTGTATAGATTGGATCTGTAAGGGAAATATATATACATATAATTGGCACAAACAATTTTTGGATAAAAAATATAATCATACAATTATATTTTATTTATAATAATTCAAAGAATTACAAAAAGACAAGATTAAAAAATATATAATGCAATCTCATATGAAGCTCTAAAAAAGATAAGAATTTAAATTTAGGAACAGTTTAAAACTCCCTACTTTTTCAGTTAGTAAGTAATTAAAATTCTCTTGCTGAGAAAGCGACAGTAAAAACCAAAGAGATTTAGAGAGGAAGAGTTTTATAATTTTTTTTTAATACATAACAAGAGACAATATTTAACTAAAAAATTATTTATTTTTAAGTAATAACTACAAATCATGCAACTTATAAAAACACTTTATAAAAAGATTTATTTAAAATATGGAAATTTACTTTTCAATATAATTTTATAAATAGTAAAAATTAATTATTTACAAGTAAAAAACAATTGCATTTCAGATAAGATGAAATAATACTTACAAATCAACTGATGATAATGGGATATCAGAAATAAAAGAGAAACAAGCATCAAACACTTTACTATCAAATAAATGCTGATGAAGTTGATTTGAAAGCAAATGAAAGCCCTTTATGCTTAAGAAATTGTTTCGCACATTCTCATTAGCTATTTTTAAATAACTACTAAGAACCTAAAACAAAACAAAGCAAAATATGTTTAAACAAATAATAAATAAATGAACGATTATTCATTTTAAAAAATTGGAAATAATACAAAAAGACACAGTAACCTATTAATTGAGACAAATATATTAATTTTGTTTAATTTTTGGAAATGAAATTATAATTTTATGCTTTTTTTTGTTTTAAAAAAAACTATGGAGTTGTGGTTTTTATACAATGTGGCATTATCTCTATTAGGTTGAGGTGTTTTTCCTGCAGATAAAAATTAATCATCTTCAATAAATGAAAAAAAAAAAAAAAAAATAATAATAATATGGAAGAACTTAAGTATATAAACTTTAATTATCATGAATTTCAAAATTATTCTCTGTCTAGTAAAAGATTTTGTACTCAAATTTGAGATCATTTAAGGTTTTGATTTTCCTTAAAAGAATATATTTACGATTTTTTTTTTAAATTTGAATATTATAAAATTTAAATAAGAACCAAATATAGGCTTTCTTTCTGATACAACAACAATAGATGGAAAATTTTATTTTTAAATAGGTAATAGCTTGTTTTATAGATGATTACTTATATTTAAACACAGTAAACTTTATTAGTAAGAAATTAAATATTTTATGTTTATCATTTACTAAATGAATTAATATAATTTTGAGTTAAAAATTCCAGCTATTTATATATTACTAACACAGGATAAAGTGAATAAAATGTTAAAATTACCATGACATTTCATAATGAAAAAGGATTAGAAGCATAACAAAATTATTTTTATTTTTATTTTTAAAGGCATCAGTTAAAATGTAAAACAATCTGAGAAATACTGCCTTAGAAGAAAACATTTAATTAACACCAAAACTTACTTTTAGAGCAGAAAAACAGACTTTGGAGTCAGTTGTGTAAGCAAGTACAATGAAAATTTCGGGTTGAATCAATTCTAAAATTTCTGTTGCACTTTTTTCATTTATGAAGCTTTGAATAAGTTCCAATAAACCTAATAAGAATAAATAAATGATGTCTGATTCTATGGAATACCAAATAGATTCATTTTAAGCATTTAGACTATATAAGTTACAATACTGAGATAAATAAAACCATAAGTTAAGTAATGATACAAATATAAATATATAAAGCTTACCTATACTTATTACAGAAGTTTCATTCCTTTTCTCTTCTATATTATTGCTTAAAGCATTTTCTTTACCTTCAATGCCAGTTCCATTTTTAGAAATAAAAGAGAGTTCTTGCATATTTTTTGAATTAGATAAATGATCAATATTTTCAAGACAATTGGATGACTTCATCTTCATTAATTTTTTATCACCAGAAATAAATGAAGTGATTTTTTCGTTAGGAAGTGAATTTGATCTTCTATTATGTAAAGAGTCTTCAGTTTCTTTCTGTATAAGAAAATAATTTTCAACTTCATCGGCATACCAAATGGTAGAAGATCTGCCACTCAAGTTATCTTTCTTTCGACAACCTAAAGATAAAAAGAATAAATAAAAACAAAATAAAAATACATAAAGTAATTAAATTCCAAAATTTCAAAACCTGTTGAATCTTTCATTTTATTCTTCATTGCTTACAGGACTAGAATATTTTTTTGCAAGAAATTAATAACTATTAAAATTTTGTAGTAAGCATGATGTGCCATATCAAACAGAATTCATCTGGTCGCATCAATATTATAGAAATTGAACTGGCAGATTCTACCTTAAAAATGACTCTACCCAGTGCACCAGATAAAATAATTTTTAATTAGATTGTTTCCAAAGATCTTCAAAAAGATATCACCCTTGTACCCCCAAATCCTTTGTGATTTGTCTCTTGGCTCTTCATATTTCAGACACCAAAAGAGAATATGTCTTAGTTTAGAATTAAGAGATTATAACTTCTTTTCAAATCGATGAACAGGTTTAATGCTATTTAGAAAAATCTTTAGCATGTTTTCAATTTAATCACTAGCCATATGTTTTGATTACTATTATTTTTTTTAATGAAAATTACTCTCTTTGGGAGAAATCAATAAAAAATTATTGCATTTGGTGCATTAGGTAGGGGCATGTTTAATGAAAAATCTACCTAATCATTTTCAATAATATCGATGTGACCAGGAGACAGATGAATTCTATTGATAAAATTTTATTTAGGATTTTCTCTAGACAGCTTCTAAATAGTTTGATGAGTCATGTTGATTGAAAGTTGGGAGTTTTTTTAATGCTTGAAGAACTGAGAAATGATGAGATGGTTAAAAGCAAGTATTTCTCCTGTAAAAATTTTACTGCAGTTCAATTATTGTAACTTCATCTGCTTACCAGATGAAGACTCATGTGAAAAAGTATTGGCGACTACAATTTATTTTTTAAGTGTGTTTTTTATATATCAATTGCTAAAGTAACCTTTATTTTTCTAATGTTCGTTTTTAAACTGTTTAAAAAGAGTTTTTAATGATATGATGAGGTAACTGCTTTGAAAAGGTAAATCGTCAAAGTCAAAAGAGATTTTGGAATATTTTCCAACTGGAAACAGATTAGAAATTATAAAGAAAGTAAGGATGTTTAAGTTATTTATAAGATTAGCAAAAGAGTTTGCAGAGAAAGAGGATGTTTCAAATATGGAAAGGATTTTTTTTATCCATGATAGAGAGAGGTGAACATGTTGAAAAGAAATTTTCTTAAGAAAGATTCACTCTATCAGCATGAACTGTCTATGAAACAGTGAAAGTTGGCCAGCTCCTTTGTGTACAATAGGAAGCAGAGTCTATTTGGGAAGACCCTGTTGTAAGATGATAGAGTATGAAGTTTTTGTAGTTTGATAAGGTTAGAAGAAATAAAGATAGGAGAACCATATTCAAGAATACTCTAAATAGTGGAATTTACTGTTTTGATGAAATGCCAAGATCAACAAGACTTTGCCGCAATTGCTAAAAGGGTGGCTTTTTTTCACGATTTATTTTTTTAAGAAGGATCTTGCTTGAAGGTGAGATAATACAAGAAAAGGAGCCAAGGAGTCATATGTTATTTTCATGGATTGTTGATGCAGTAAATTTGAAGATAACGAGTGGGAGTTTGTTTTTTATTCCAAAAATTAACTGATATTTTTTTCAAGATGAAGAATGAATTTCCAAGAGTCACATTATTGTGTGGTTACATGAATTGAATAAACTAATGAATTAAAAATATCATCTGTATAAATTAGGTATTCAATAAAATATTTGAAAGTATGAAACGATAGGTATAAGTTGGGCTAAGTGCAGACTTTGGAATGATTTTTGCACAGAATTAACTTCTGGGATGATGCCAGTGAGTGAAATGTTATTAAATTTTTTTAGAACTTTTAACACGAAAAATATTATTTACCATATATTTTTTTTTCCGTATAAACCAAGAATTTTTAGAATTTTTACAAAGCTAAGTTATGGTTGTCACCTTATATACATATGCACTAACCTCGCAAAAGATATATATACTTTTCCATTAAGTGGACACAAGGAATAAATAAAAAAATATTCTTAAATACAGCACATTTTTATTTCTTTAGTTTATACTTTTTAAGTTTATTAAAAAAAATAATTTTAAATGAAATGAGTTAGTTATTTTATAATAAGTTGCTTGAATTTCGAAATTGTTTATATTGCAATTTTGTTGTGTCCATTTAGTAGAGTTATAAGAGAATTGAATAAATTTTTTTAAAATTACCATATTATAACGTAAATTTTAAAAAATGAAAAAAATTATCAAACCTACAGAAAGTTGAACAATTTTGAACAAAATTTTTCATTCATATAAAAAATATATAATGTCCTAAAATTATTTTGCTAAGTATATTAACATATATAAAAATATCTTACTTAGTTTATCAGCAATGGTGAGAAAGAAGAAAGCAGAGCGTGAATGGCAAACATATGTTGAGGATGATTTATGTAGAAGTAAAGTAAAATGACAAATACTTTTAAAAATTGATACATCAAATTTGTAAGTTAGTAATTTTTGCATAATACAAGGAATCACAACTGCCACATTTTCAGGAAAGAATTTTTCAGACATGATGTAGTTTTGCTGAAATATTAATAATATATTTTATAATCAAACAGTAAAACTTGATTTTTAAATAATGCAAAGTAAAGATGAATTATTATATAACAAATACAAATATATTAATATAAATTTATAAACAATTATATTTTTGGAAAGAAATAGATTGAAAACCTAATCATGAATTTATGTCACAGTTGAAAAAGAACTAGAAACAAGTTTGTTATGCTGATGTGAGTGACTTTGGAAGCATCTGAAACTGTAAAAACTGTCTTTCACTTCCTTTCTGTGCTAATGGAAAGCAGTAATAAAAAAGAGTAAGCAATCATAAAGCGATATGGAAAATGTGATTAAACGCTAACAATCTAGAAAGGAGCAAGCGAGATTAAGATGGAATATTATTAAAAAAACTGGTTTCAATATTTAGTAAAGCAGGAGTTAATTAGTGTATACAATTTATTTATCTCCGATAATAATCCAAATTTTAACTTTTAGAAATTGAATTAAACAAAGATGTTAAATAGCAAGTAAGCAATAAAAATTATAATGTTGTTGTCTTTTTCCCAAAATGAATTGTTATCCCTGTTATGATTTATTGCTGTGATTTACAAAATGAATTTTTCTGTAGTTGTAAATGAAACAACAAAAAAAAATCACAATATTCCCCATCTCTACTTGTATTAAGAGAATGAAATCTGTATTAAACTTATATGAAGAAAAAAAAATTTAATTGTAATTTGCAAATTAATCAACATTGCATCTTTGTATCATAATTAACTTATTAAAATAATGTTCTTACTTTTACTAACCACAGTAGAGTTTTCAAAGTTTGAACATAATTCATTTGCTCAACAGTGATGATAACATTTGTAAGGTTTGAATTCAACAAAGAATCCAATGAAGAAAATAAAGAAAGTTGAATATCAACTGCAATATTTTTGCAAAAGCAATGGATTTCAACATCAAGGAAAAAATGGCTGCATTTGATATCACACATAGTATTTCTTGGTCTGATGAATTTAAGTTTGTTGATTTTTTATTTTGAATACAACTGGATAAGCAGTTTTGTTGTAAAATCTGGAAAAGAAGAAGAGATTAATTTTATGTCATTTACACACAAACTAAGCAAATTAAGATTTAAAAAGAAAATTAAATAAAAAATTTCATAACATTATAAAAATAAAAATTATAATATCTATAAATAAAAATCTTGGAAGAAATTTTTAAAGATGCTAAAAAAAATATTCACAATTTAACTACACTTTAGAAAACAACAAATACCATATATTTCCAAAAATAAATTGATCTGTGTATAATCATACAGAGTTGATTACAAACTATTGGTTACTTCATCACAAAATGTACCTTCCTTAAGTTCAAAGCCAACATATAAGCTGAAATGAAAAAGCAATTTCTGTAACATTCAAAATATGTTGCCATGAGGATGAAAATACTGTCGAGCAGGTAAAATGGTTGGAATATTTTCCAATTAAATCACTGTGAAATAAAACATTAAATGTCCACAATGATAGCTTTAATTCTGGTAACCCTATCAGAAGATAAAAAAAAGTAAGTGAAAAGATTAAAGTAATTTTTCCTTTTCTATTGTTATTTTTATGTACTAATTAATTATGGCATTCTAATATTATTATTATTTCCGATGTATGTTTCAATACTTTTCCATTAGCTGGACACAGTTTTCGACAAAACATCAGCTTTTTCATTTAAGTGGCAACACAACAAACCAGTAATATAAATGTTTGAAATGCAAAACTAATTTTTATAAAACAAATAACTCCTTTTCAATTATAATATTTTTATAAATTTAGGAAATATAAACCAGAAAAATAAAAATGTGCTATATTTAGTGATATTTGCTATTTATCGAAATATGTCTTATGTTTTATGCACTGTATATAAGCTGACTCCTGTAATTTAGCTTTAGGAAAAGTTGTAAAAATTATCAACTTATACATGGAAATATATGATATACATTATACAGTATATTACTTAACTATGTATTTTCCCTTTTTACATTAAAATAATCAAAATTGTAAACACCAACCTGAAACAGACTATCAGAAACTGTGCATTTTTTGCTGATAATCATCTGAGTTAAAAGATCATACCCTTTAATTCGGACAAAATCTTCAGCAATAACAGTGTTTTTGTTTATAAGCTTCAGTATTAAATTAAGGGAAACTGGAAGATCTTCCTGATGACTTCCATGCTCTAAAACCTGAATAAAATAAAGCAATTATAAACAAATATTTTAATATAAAACAATCATATATAATAAGTGTGCATAACTAAACATATCTGTGCAAAAATGTCAGTGCGTTTTTCCTTCAAATAAATATGATTATATCAGTATGGAATTAAATCATAAAATCATTGCACCGATATTTCTCACTACACACTAATCTGATATAAACCATAAAACAACTATCACACAAGTTAGTTCTAATTAAAGAAGGTTATGGTAACACACATAGTGCTCATTGCCATTCTAGACAGGTTTTATGCTACTTAAATTTGGTAATTATCATGGATATTGAAATAATTGGAATTTAATAGAGATTCTTAAAATAATCTGTAATGATATTTGTATATATCCATCGAGTTAGGAAAAATTCTATAACTAGTATTCTACTACAGTGTTTCTTAAACTTTTATTTTTGTCACTGAAATTTTATATTGTTTTCTTTCTTAAGAAGAAAAAAATCTATTATGCTCCTCTAATTTTTCATAATTAAATTAAATGCTCTAACAGCTTAGAAATAGTATTCAATTTATTTTTTTATAGCAATATATAAATAGCAAAAAGAATTTTCATTTACAACTGAAATGCTAAAAAGTTAAAATATAGCAAGAAATATTTTTTTTTCTAATTTATCGATTAATAATGTACTGATAAATATTTAGATGACAAATTTATTGAAATTCATGATCTTGCTTGCAAGAATAAGTTTATTGATAACATAATGTTATATGAAATTATTATTATTATGTTATATGAAATTATACTCATTAAATACAAAAAGATATATTTGGCAATAAATTTTGTCTTCAAATTAATTCTTTTTTAATTAAAATTAAGAATTTACTTGGCACATTTAGCCATGAAATATAAAAATTAGGATTTTGGTATAAACTATTATTAAATGTGATAAAAAGTTGGAATAAATTCAATGCTTCTGAGTCATGGAAATTTTAACTGAGTTGAAAGTTATTTAAAAACTGTGTGAAGAGAAATTTTTGAATACCATGAAACAAACAAAAATTTCTAAAAAACTAAAAGAAAAAATGGTTTTCAAAATGAACTTTATGAATAAAATGCGAGTAAGGGGGGGTAAAAAAAAATTAAAAAAAATCTCAAATGATATGATTATTATAAAGTCAAAAAGTAAAATCTTAAATAGAATGTCCTTCATATATCTTAGATAGATGCATCTTAAAAGATTTAAAAATGTATTTTTTAAAAAGGACAAAAAAAATTTAGAATAACTTACATAGGCAAATAAAAACAAAAAAAGGGTGATGCCACCAGCACGCTGAAATGCATACTGAAAATCAGGAATTTTGGAACAAGAAACTTGTCCAGTTGAAAATGCTTGTAGTTTTAAAGGAAGCTTCTGATATAAAGCATTGTGGGAACCAGAAATTCTAAAAATGAAAAGCAATGAAAAATGTTTGATATTGTTTTTAGAACAACTTTGCATTAAATAAAATTGTAATAATGAAACAATTAAATGTGTTCAATTTCCTTTATAATTAAAAATATTTAAAATCGATACATGTGCATATAATTATTAAAAAAATAGTTACCTTATAAATTCTACAATTTCACTTCAAAAAGCCCAAATATAACAAAGTAACAAATTCTATTTATAGTTTTCATATAACTTTTTTTAAATATATAATTAGAGAACTGTAGGCAATGAAGTCAAAGGAAAAATTTTATTCATATATATATATACTGTATTGTATATATATATATACATACATACATACAATACTGTTATATATACAATGTAATTATTACAGAACTACTTATTCTTTAAAAGTAGAGAATAATTTTTTTTTAAAAATCTTTGAAAAATATGTTATATAAATTAATTCTGATTGCAAAATAAAAGCGAAAATTCTTTCTTAATTTTTTTCCCTTATTCAGCAATTTTAATATTTTATGGGTGGGGGAAATATGGTTTTTGTCAAACGGAAGTATTTCAGAAAAGTAAAAAGCAATGATTTATAAAAAAATATTACTTTCTATAAACATTTAACAATTTTTACATATCTAATTTATATTATTAACTATTTTTATTTTATTATTTATTGTTATTTTATCTATATTAAAGAGCATTGATCATAAAGAGAAAAAAATTCTATTTCATTTTTTTAAAGTCGTAAATTATACTGCAATATTAATCTAATAAGATTTCTATTAATCAAATAGCTTTTGTAACACTGAAATGAATTATCAATCTATGGTTTGTTGGCAAAAATATTTCCTTTTTGCATTTTTCTAGTGCAATATAATTAAAGCTATGATCATTCTAAATAATTAGCACATTGTAGGCAATAAATATATTCTTATGTAATAAATTTTTCTGATGGTATAACAAAATAAATCCTATATTTCTAAATAACAGAATAACTTTCTCGTTGGAAAAAAGAAATACAGCATGGAAATGTTTGCTTTTAAATACAAAGAAATATACTTTGCACAATTTATAATAGCTTCAATTTTTAAAAATATAAATCTATTCAAAATCTTTTAAGTTAAGATGAAAAAATACAAAACTAGAAAATGTTTTAAATGCTTTTTCCTCACTTTTTACAAGTTACTCTTAGAAATTAATAAACTATATCAGATATTTATTTTTACAAAATATTTTGGATTTAATTATGTTATATAATCAAAGATGTCTGAATATTTGTGGCCAAAATTTAGATAATATTGAGTTAATTGTGCTATGTTAAGCTTCTACAACATTTTATATTTGCAAAAAAAAAACAAAAAAAAAAAAAAAATGTCATACTCATTGAAACATTTTGTCATTAATCATTATTGTTGTTTTGAAATTAGACTTACTAATATTACATTAGATACATGATAAAATATACATTACTTTACTCTATCTAAAAGTATTCATAATAACCATATTTTTGAAAATGAAATGATAAATAATTAAAAAATATCTCATTTCTTACTTGAAAAAATTTAAATATTATGAATCATACAGTATGCAATGGACGGCTTGTTTTTAAAACACCATTTTTTTACTCATTAATAAATGGTAGTGAAAGGAACCAGTATATTTAAGGTTTTTAGACTTGGAATGACAAATTACATAATATTTAAAGAATAATTCTATTACTAATTTTCAAACCCTTGATAATTATAGATTGTAAATAATGAAAGGCATTTATCCATATTAAATATAAATAATCATACTCCCTTTTCAACTCATTCACTGCCCTATTGGGAGTCATGCCAAAATTAAGATATGTGTTTAATATGAATAAAGTACAAAATAATAACAATCAAAAATATGTTAATAAAACCCAACAATTGTAAATTTTTAAAAAAGGTATGCAATATTAATTTCACCACATACTTAGAATTTCCACTCATTGGAAGTGAATAACGCAATGGGAAAAAGCCCCGAGACAAAGATGGATACACCAAATAAAAATCTTCTTTTTCGGCAGTATAAGAACACAACAAAGAATTCTGAAAAAAAGAGTATCTTAAGTTTTAATAAATAATAAACCTTTGAATACATTTATTGATAATTTATGAAATAATTTTTCAAACCATTTTTATAATAACATACAAAATTCATTAAGTAATAAATAACAAAAATTTTATATTAACTTCATGTCAGTTATGTGACAGTTTTTTGAAATATTACTAAGTGTCTATTTTTATTAACATATACACAAAATTGGATTCACTTTTGATATTTTAAACATCACGTAAGTGAATTTATAGAAATAAACATTTATTAGATGCTTTTTCCTTCCTTCTACAAAATATTCTTAAGAAATTAATAAACTATAGACAATATTTATTTTTATAAAGTATTTTGGATATAATTACCCAAGATATCTGAATATCTGCTGGCCAAAATTTAAATAATACTTGGTAATTATGTTCTTATTTATTAATAGTAATTATTTTAATTAAAGCATTAATAAAGCATTTTATTTTATTTAGCAATTAAAATTAAATATTTTAGTAAAGCTACTTTTTAATCTCCAAAGTATTAAATATTGCAATTGTAAATTTTAAGTATTAAGTATTGCAATTCCTGAAAATATTTCAAAATGACTGATGAAAGATGATGTAAAATATACAGGATATTTTCAATTTAGTTCAATTTTTTTTCCCTTAAAGTTTTAACAGCATTTGGATAAATTGAGACAAAGCAGCATCAGTGGGCATAAATATCCAAGTAATGAGTCAAGTCAAACAGGAATATTAATTATGTTACATTCATTTATTTTTCATCCAGTTTTTATTGAACATCTTTATTTATACATTAATATTTAGTTTGAGCATTAGCATGTAAAATTACTATACATAACATTACTTAAGAAAAATAACCAGCTGATTTTTTTTAACAAAACTGCACTTTTTTAATTGTAGTTTCCTCTTGTTAATGAACTTACTCTTTTTCCTGTTTATTATGCACTGCATTATAAAATATAAACAAAATAATTAAAAGTTATAGTTGACTACATTTTAACTGCATATACAAATGTAATTATTAAATTCCAAAGATATATGTTAATAAATGAACTTAATGTATTTTAAGTCTAACCATATTAAAATAAAATATATCTCAATAAAAGAAATTTGAATGCTATTATTAATTGATAATGGATATTCTTTTGAAATATAATTTATATAGCGATTTTCCTAAAATACAATATTAATTAATATTAAGTGAATTAATATACATAGAATAGAAACATAAAAATGCAAATATTACCTGCAAAGATTCTAAAGATGGTACTTTAAATCCCATTAAAACATCAAAGCTTATTAGAGCTGTAACATTTTGACAATAATTACGTTTAGGAATAAATGAGTTTCTCTTCTGTACAGCACAATCAGTTATGTTTGTCAAATTAGGTCCACAACTTGATAGATAAAAAATAACATCCCTGGTCAAAATGTCTCCTATCAAAAACAAGACAAATTTTAAATTTAAAAACAATAATGTTCAAAGTGTTTTTTTTTTTAATTTTTCTATATGAATCTTATTGTAGAATATAAATATTAAGGATTTGAGACAATTTATTCTGTTAAATTAAACAGATAATTTAAATTTAAAATATCAAACAAAGTATTAAAAAATAAATAAAATATATCACAAAATTTTGTTTAATTAAAATAATTTTAAAGTAGTCTTATTAAAAAATATATAATATAAATAAATAGTTTCGCAGCAGTAATTGTTTGTCACAATCTTTTGAGATGGTTTAATTATTTAGATGGCAAAGTAAAGAGATGAAAACAAACCTTTAAAGAACATAAAACTTCCGATTGAATAACTTGAGGAAATAAAATCTTCTACAATAGATTCTGAATGTCCCAATAATACATAACAAGTATTTAATAAATTAGATCCAGGTCTTTTAAATGTTAAATTAAAAACATTTTCTTTAGTTCCATCCAAAATAATTTGCACCTGAAATAATTTTAAATTATTTTTTATAAGAATTATTTGATAAAACAAAAATAATTTTGAAAATGCAGTGGGATTATGAAATAATAAATTAATTTATAGAATTTAAATTAATTCTTAATACTCACTAATATCACAATAATACTTTATGTATTTTTAATTTCTACACAAAATTAATTTTAAACAATCTAGGATTTCAAGATTTGGAAGGAATTTTGATTTTTAACATAAAATTACATTAATATTGCAAAGACAAAATTTTATACTTGAAATTTTTTTTCTAATATTAGTAAACATTACTTTATAGAAAATAAATCAAGTAATAATTAGTGTGCATTATTGATGCAAAAGAAATTCAGACAGTTGAGAACTTTCTCAGAGAATGATATCTTTTACATATATGATGTAATTAAAAAAAAAAAAAAAGAGTTGGAATTGTATATAACATGTATAACCATAAAAAAAAGTATAGATAACATTTCCATTAATTATATAAGCAAATTAAAAACATATACTATTTTTTAATTGTGTAAACTTCTTCAATGCACACAAATAGATATTTAATATACTTCAAAGATTAAAACCGGAAATGCAAGTTCTATTAAATAAAAGCGGGTAAATAATTCATAAATTTTGAATGTAATACTGATCAAAATGAGTTCACTTAGAAGCAGCCACCTATTTTTGGTACATACAGTAGATGTGCATTTGTCAATTATTGCTGGCCCTCCTGTGGCAGCAACTACCATAATACAATACTACTAAATATCAGGTGCAAATCGTTTTAATACAGTATTATTAAATATCTTTTGCATCACAAAAAGAGAATTGTGTATGCTTTATTTAATTGTAATACGTGAAGGAAAAGTATGGCAATGGTACATTTATATGTATTGCTCAAACAATTTAAAATTTTGTATTGGAAATATTTAATCACTCTTCTTTCACCCTGACTCTGCAATTACTGTCTTCTGTGGTCTCAATGTATGGTTTAGCAGAATTCACTAATGCACAAGGACTAAGAAGCCACAAATAACAATGAAAAATAATAAAAAATATTTATATATAATTGTATACATGAAGCCATTAATATAATGTAATTTTAGTTTGCAATGAAGGTTACACAGAATTGAATAAAACATACATATAATTCATTTTCAAAAAAATTAGTAAGTTTGTAAAATAAGATTAGATTTTAAACAAGTATTTTCTACAATATTTAAAAATATATAATATTTTGTCATATAAGAACCTCTACATTGAAATTTCAATAATCTTTGCTGACTCACAAAAAAAGGCCTTGATCCAAAATACTCTGAATCCATATCAGTTAATGAGACATTAGTCTCAACCATCATCAGTTTCGGTCTTAGACATAGCAGCCTACTTAATGCTCTCATGGATGCAATTGCCAAAGATATTTAAAATGTATGTGTGTATATATATATATATTATATATATAAGATTTAGATTTGAATAATAAGATATAAAGTTTAAAATGTTAATTAAAAAGAATCATCAGATCTAAAAGGAATACAAATAAAAGAATTTACACAATTTCATACGGGCTGAAAACTTGTTGTCTAAAATAAAATAAAACTAATCAAATAAGAAAGATTTAATCAATTTTGTTTTTTTCTCTAGAAACTTTTAATTTTAAATCTTCTAATAATATAATATAAATAATATAAATCATAATATTAAATCTCAGGCATAAATTTCTTAATTCTGAAACTTTACATAATGAAAAATTTACAAAATTAGTAACTATTTTTTCTTACCCTACAACTTATAACAGATTTGTTGCTTTCTTCTGAATAGTTTAGTGCTAGATGATGCCAATCATTTGTCTCTAATATTGATTTGTAGACACCTTTAGATAAACACGTAATTTCTCCATTGTTACAATTTATTATCCTAAAATATTAATACACTAAAAATGAGAAATGAAGATAAAAAAACCCTATTAATTTCTAAATATCAAAACGCATAATAACGAAACAGTTCATGGAATAAAAGTAAAAATTTCTTTACCTTATAACAAGATCTTTTTCACAACCATCATACCATAATTCTAAAAGAAATTTATGTGAGCCAACAGATGCTATATGAAGCATATCAGTATCTTTTTCAAACAAGTCTTTATTATCATCACCAGATATACGCCCTAAAAATATTTAAATTAAAAAAATTAAACAAATAAATGTTTTATTTTATATTATCCATTATTTTTACTATGAACTTCTAAAACTTGTATACATTTTTTTTTTCAAAATATAGTTTTAGTTTACATAATTAATGCTAAAAAAAGTGAATCTAACAGAAAGCTACAATATTTAGAATACAATAGAAGATTCATTAATTTATTATAGCTTAGTGATACTCATTTTTTTTTTTTTTTTACTTTTACATTTATTAATTTTCAAAAAAAAAAAAAATTTTTTTTTTTATCCCTAACTTGGTTGTTTGTCATTAAACATTATAATAGCTCTGACATTTCATTAAGTTTAATTTATACTAGCAATATATGAACAGAATATTTTGAACTCAAATTAAAAGTAAATATCATTATTACTTGTAATTATTTCATTGCAGTGAAATACAATTATTTATTATAAAAATTTCATTTCTTTCACGAAAATAAATAAAATTATTAGTTATTAACAGAATGGGTAATTTATTTTTAAGATTCTTTTATCTGATACATAATTTTCATATTATCTATAAATTGTTAAGAAATATTTGATTTTTACCTACAATTTATCAGTAGCCAGATGTTTAATGTTTTTAGAAAAAATTTCCTATTAATCACAAATTAATTATGAGTAATTGTAAATTGATTATGTTCATCAAGAAGTTCTCCCATATTATTTTCTGTTAATTTCTAATTTATTAAAGATGATTTAATTTTATCAGCATGAAATATGTTATGCCCTTATTTCAACATCTCTGTCTGCTCTGTGGATTGAGAATTACTCATAACTAATTTTTATTATTTGCATGCAAGAAATGGCCTCTGAATAATATGTCTATGAAACTTTGCAAATTGAATATCATTTTAGGGTAATAGACTTATTCTTCAAAACAATGTTTTTTAAATAGATTTTCAAGGAAAGCTACTCTGTATATTTGTATACAGTAGGAAAGAAATACACAAATCTCCCTTTAAGAAATCTAAAAACAATCACTATTGAAGCAATTTGTTTTTCAATATAACAAAATTAATGCCAAAAAAAAAAAAAAAAAAAAGCCACAATGATGAGTCAAGCCTCAAATCAACTTGAATGCTAGCTATGCATATTGTTACAAAGCTCTGAATCAATGATCAACAAATTTTTTAAAAATCTTATACCTCATTTTGAATGTGCAAGGCCAATATATAAATAGATTTAAAAAGTTTTTTTTTAAAAGAATACCTATAATAAAACAAATGAAATGCTTTGACTTAGTAGTTGATTCCTTTTGATTAAAATGGAGGAATGATCAATTTTAGAAGATTAATTGTGATTTGATACATTTTAGTTTTTTCAATTAATTATGATACAAAATTTAAATAAAACGATTGCAAGAGAAGAAAGAAAAACTAAAAAATCACAGATGAAAAAAGAACAAAATTTAAAAAAATTAGTATAAGTTTTATTATTTCCTGCAGCTAAAAGTTTAATTTAGAATAATGATTTTATTGTATCTTTACAATGTGGTATTACTTATTTTTGTTTTTACTTCTTTAATTAAAAAATTAATATTAGTTATGGCAATAGAATTTTAAAAATGACATTTCTTACCTTATCTGGAAACGATTTAGATCAGCAGGAATTTTCAGAATTTCACAATTATATTAGATTCATGTACTCATTTCGTTTTTTTGGTTTTTTTTTAATTATATATTTTAATTACTGCACCATTTCATGAATAAATCTTGTGCTATTATGTTGCTATTGCTGGGATCAAATAACAAAAATGAGAAAATATGTTTTCATATTACCCAATATTAATAGTAAATCATTCAATAAATTCGTTTATTAGTACTTCAATAATAATTTTATCCATACTCAAAAGAGTCCTTCAAATTTTTGTATTATAATGTTACTATTTCTTTCTGTTTAATGGAATATGTTTTTTATATAGGTAGTAATTTAACAAATAGTTATAATATGATGTAGAATATTTGTCTTATTTGTATTTAAATAAAAGCAATGCATTCTTATTTTGCTAAATATCAAAAAGAATAAATAGTTTATAAATAAAAGAATAATTACTTTTCAACAAGACGTAATTTTTGTTTGATTCAGATAGTAGAAAAGGGCACAGATGATCAAGGTGGTTTATTTTCATCCAAAGAGTGAAACTAAATCCTTGACTGAATGAATTCCATCTGGTATCTTCAGTTAAAGGAAAATAGAGAGCACTGCAAGTCCAAGCAAAAGTTTTGCTATTTGATGAAGAAAACTGATTATAGATATTATATACTGCTTTAAGTCTTTTTTTGAGCCGTCTTATAAGTGCTGTTGGCTTTTGTGGACAAGGAAAGTTAGTACTCCAAATTGGTTGAACGACTACATTATCAATCAAAACATTTAAGCACTTTAAAAGAAGACCCTGAAAAAGATGGGGAAAAAAAAATGAAAAACATTTTTTTTAATTTAATTTATTGTTATATAACAAACAATTAAAACTTAAAATGATTTAATGTGTGATTTAAATGCCTTTTTCATTAAAATAAAATTGAAGAAATAAATAATATAAAATTTACTTACAATTGGAGCATACTGAGATTTAAAAAAGTTCATTATTTTTTGTAAATCAGAAGACTGGATAGAATGCTGTGCAAGAAGAACAAATAAATCTAATGTACCCTTTTGAAAATCTAAAGATAAATAAATTTAAAAAAAAAGTTAATCAATTAATTTTTACAAAAAAAATTTTTTTTTTTCAATAAATTAATTTTTACATTAATTAAAGTTAATAAATAAACCAAATTTAAGTGTAATTCAATCTGTAATAAAATTACAAAAATAAAATTATAAGATTATTAATGATCTAAAATGATAAGTGATAAAATATGCAAAAATAAAATATTACAAATAGAATATATGAAATATCTTTTATAAGTGTGATCATACCTAATAAACTTATTTCAGATGGTTTTAGAGAATATGAAAAACTTTCTAACAGCATTGTTGGTATACCCTGTAAATACATACACACATATATATATATACATACACACACACACACACACATATATAATATATATATATATATACAATAAATTTTTATTTAAAATTCATATAAATAATAAACTAAAAAAATAATTTATAATATAGTTTAGTAGTAACAAGATATTAAAATATTCCCCAGATTTATCTTCAATTTTAGGTCATGAATAATAAAAAAGACAACATTTATAACACTATACAAATAGGTATTTACTACATTTATAATTATAAATTTATTTAATGCATTTAGTATGTCTTTATATGAAAGATATTAATTAAATTTTAAGGATTCTAATTAAATAAAAAAAGAGTAATTTTATTTTTTTTATTTTGAGTAAATGCTGAGATGTATACTAGGATTTTATTACAACAATTGTAAAATTTAAACAAAAAATATGTTGAATTTTTATAGAAAGATATTTTTAAAAATTTCACATTTGTATCAGATTTAAAGATAAGCATTTCAATTATTATATTTCATTACTTAAGCATCCCCTATGTTTATTACACATGATATCAAATTATAAATGAATTTTGTAAAGAGAATTACTTAATATCTTAAAATTTTTAACAAAATTGACAAGTATTTTTTTCTTTTTAATAAAAACTTACATTATAAATCTTTGTTTTTCTTAATTTCTGGTTTTTAGTCATAATTATAAATCAATCAAATTAATCAACTAAAAAAGAACATCTTTGAAATGAATAACCCCTCTTTCTAAAGATTGTGAAATTTTAAATTAGTCAAAAATATATTTTGTACATTTATGTATGAATATGCACTGTGAACTTTATTAAAAAAACCTAACTGAATGGCCAAACATTGACCATGCAGTTAACATTGAACATTGGCCATGCAGTGTTCAGAGTGAAAATGATATTAATATAAAGAATGCGTTTGCTTATCACTATTTTTACACAGCAGTTAATAACATTTATCTCAACAAAATGAATGTTTCCATTTGAATAAATTATAACAAGCATTTAGATATTTTTTTTTTTTTTTTTTTTTTTTTTTTGCAAACTGATTGAGTGGTATTATTAAATATTTTTTTTATATATAATTTGTTAGAAATGGAATTATGTAGTATTTTTTTTTCCCTAGACATAACAATAATAATGTAACTGAGCAGTGTTAAAATTCATGGCTACATTAAACAGGATCTTTTGTAGGTAATTTTTAACATCTGTTATGTTGCTATGACAGGCTAATAATTTGGTTCCATTTTCTTTAAAAGATATATGTATTTTGTAATGCTTTAACAATTTTTGTGTTTAATTTTTTATTGAAATATTTATGAAATATGTTTCAGAATGAAAATATTTTTTTACATGCCTTAATTTTTCTTTAAATGTAAATCTTAGTTTTCTTTTGAATTTAATCACTTTTAGTCTTTTGATGGGTTTTTTTCTATACATGTGTAGATTTCTCAGGTAAACATGACATCCATTTCTGATTGTCAACATATTTGTTTGGAATAAAAAAAAATTGTCAAGTTTTGTGGTTGGCAATAAAAATACAAGTCAAGTCACTAATGTGTATTTTTTTTTTTTTTTTTTTTTTAATTTGGATATTATTGCATTGCCATCCACAAAAAGGGTATAAATTTGAGCAAGTCAAATTGCCATGAAATAAATTTTTAAAAATCCCTCCCTCCATCCATGTACAATGCTATCCTTTGTGAAAAAAAAGGATAAAAATTATGAATGAGTTAAGTAAAAGCTTATAAAATTTTAATTATGGATAACACTAGCAACAATGAAAAATAATTAAGCAGAATGATATATGAAAAAAAAATCATTTTGTAAAATTTATGTACACAAACTAATAATTTTATATAGCTTAAAAAACATCATACAAAATAATTACCTGTTTACAAAGAACTATTTTGTTTACTTCACATTCTTGACAAAATTTTATAAGATTTTGCAATATGTACAATGCTGATGGCAACCAATCAAATCCATTATCATTTTGAAAATTCAAAAGAAGTTCAAATAGCATTTTAATTACTTCCCCATGTTCAATAAAACTCTGATGGGTTACTTCATATTTTGAACTACTTTGGAAAAAACTACCTAGTAAAATATAGCCATAATCAGCATAAAAAATAAAGAATAATAATTTAACTGAATTTTTACATTAATATTTTTATAAAACAAAGCAGTTTATAGCTATACTTCTTGTATAACATGCATTACTAAAATATTAAAGGAATAATTATTACAAATCTGAAGGGTAAATAGTAAAAAAATATTAACAGGCAATGATGTTAATCGAAAACAACTCTAAAAGGTAATTTTTATGTTATTAGATTATCTAATGTTATTAGACTATATATGATACCTATGTGTTACATTCAAAAGTATCATAGTTGAATATTGCAGCAATTATTTTTTTTTTACATTTATAACCATTTATTGTTATGAATGATCTGTATTAATAAAAGCAAATTTTATAAAATATAAGAAAATAAAATACAAAAAAATACTGATTTAAACTTTTTCATTTAATTGATACACATTTAACTTACAAATTTACATTCATAAAAATTTAAAGATGGTTAGAATATATAGTTATCATGAAACACATTAATGCAATATTTTACCCAAAATAATGCTAATGAATTTATGTTTTATAATTTTTGATTAATTTTGCTATTTTTCTATTAACATATTTTTAATTGAAATAGCTATTTAATTTTTGCCAAAAAATATCAATTGAATAAATTCATGCAATTTATATCATCAATTAAGTTTACTGATAAAATATTTTTCAAAACTGAAGTGCATAACATAAGCAACCTGTAAAAATACATACTATTACTTCCTTCTGTATCACCAGCATAACTTTCCCCATAAGATCCAACATCAGTTGCTTCCTTATCAGATGAAGTAATACCATCTAAAACTTCATTTGAAGAATTTCCCTTAAATAACATAAAAAACAGAAATCATTTTAAATTAAAATATTATTTATATATATAGGTTTTCAACTCATTAATGTAAAGGTTTAAGTTAATCATAAAAGCAATATCATGAAGAACTCAAAAACTATTGAATATAAACTATTCAAACCTTGTAAAGATATTGAATAGATGAAATATTTGGAGTAGATGAAAAACAGCACTTTAAAATAAAATCAAATAGTAATATTTGATATTCAGCACATGTTGGTGAGTGAGCCTTAAGATTATTTTTTACTATTTCAAGTACAGCAATTTTAGTTGAAATCTGAAAATAAACATTCATGTTCAATTAAATTTTCAAGAAAAAAATATGAAGTTATTTAAAAATGTTTAATAAAATAATACAATAGTTTGACAATGTAGATTATAATACTAATATCACAGAAAAAAAAAAAAGAATCACGAAATAAAAATATAATCCATTCAAAAATATACTCACTGCCAAAAGTTAACCATGCAACTATAACATGAGGAAAAATTGACAATTACTGTTTTGATTGACATGAAAAGTGGAAGAAAATAACTAATATGTTTATGAAGCAAACAAACAATTACATATAAAATTAAAAACAATATTGAGTTTTCATAAATTATAAAATGAAGTCATATTGGAGTCAAAAAAATTTTTAAAGCCAAGACAAACAAACAATATCAACATAAATGAGGTGTGTGTTTCCCCTAAATAACATAAAAAAGAAAATCATTTTAAGTTAAAATATTTATACAAATGTTTTCACCTCATTAATGTAAAAGTTTAAGTTTATATTATAAAAGCAATATCATGGAGAATTAAAAAACTATTGAATATAAACTATTCAAAACTTGTAAAGATATTGAACTGCATCAACTCATATGCTCACTCACCTCCATACAAAGTTTACAGTGTGTGATCATACTTTCCATGAGGTAATCAACCACTGCACTATCAAGTAATTGCCATTCTCCCTGTAGAGCAGTTTTCAACTCTGTGAAAGTGTCTAAGGATGATAAAACAGCTCAGAATCTTCCCTTCGTTTTCTAGAAGCCATAAAAATACATCTGTCTTGAAAACAAAACATATCAAAGTTCTAAGCCCTCTTTATCAGCAATTAATTTAATTTGTATAACTCTTTACAGTGCTGGCTTCTTATATAATTGCAGTTTTGCATATTTATGCACTTAGAACCGTGATTAGCTGTTACATAACATATTGGCATACTTCCATCTAAGTCTGCAGCAAATTCAAAACCTCTGCAATTCAGAATGGCTTATGGAAACTCAAATTTTCCTCTATGTGCTTAACTTCTGACAGTGAGTAAATTTAAAATTACAAATAACTATAACTAAATATTGCTCAACGTAAACAACTCATTAATTAAATTTTTTATGAAAATAATACTGAATTAATAAAACAATTTTTTAGGAACACATACCTCTTTTTGAGTAATGATACAAACTGTAAGCAAACTTTGTATGAGAAGCAACAAGTTCTTTGCAACATCTGTCTTCTTAAAAAATTCTTGAAGCATTAATATACTATTTAAATTTTCAAGTAACAAAATAAACAGATTATAACCAGATTCAAATGTTTTCTCACTCATCCTGTAAAAGAAGTCAGTTTTTAAACTGGAAAGTACCTCTTTATAACCTTTCCACAAATCACAAATGAAATGTATCCTATCTTCAAAATTTGCACAAGATATTTCATTAGTTTCAGAAAGTTTAGCACCTGTTAAAAGTGCACTTAAACTTTGAAAAAATATTTCAGTGTGTTCAAGCAAAAAACCACAAAATGTTGTAGAAGCAGGCAAATGTACCATTGTTGAATAAGTATCAGTCAAATCAATTTCTTGATTAGTATTATTTTCAGAAGAAATTAATATTTTCAGTGCTTTGAGCGAAAGTTGCCTAAATTCAGAAGTTTGAAGAAATGGATAAAGAGTAGGAATTCCACCAAAATTAATAAATATAGTGGACAATGTATTTTCTGAAAGAACAAGTTGAAGAATGGACAAAAAACATTTGCTTTTTATTTTTTGAGATACTGAAAGAGAATTGTCAAAGGTAGATAATTGTAAAAATTGTGGAAGAATAACTCTGATAAACATTTGCCGTTTCAGTTCATTAGCACCACCTGCAAATATCTGAGTAAGATGTTTTGCAACATTTTCTAATGTTTCGACAGCACAAGAATTCAGCAAATCACTATAAATATTAAAATTACTCCAAAATGTACTGACAGCATTCAAATTACGACCTAACATTTCTTTTTTATCTTGATGATATGATTCATTTAACCTCTCAAACAATGGCCAAGACAAATTTTCACTTTCGCTTAGACGCATGGAACAATATGCACATAGATTATGTTTTTTTAAAGAAAGTCCAAATTGAGGAAATAAATATTTTTCAAGGAGAAGTAATGTAAGGTGTTGAGTTTCGTAATCAAAATCATTAAACCTACTAAGTAAAATTTTCAAAATGAATCCAGGATTTAAACAACAGCAGATTCCACACATTTTTACTTGTTTTATTACTTCAATGAGGATAAATTTTGAAACAGGCAAATTGAAGATTTTCAATAACATACAACTCATTGAACCTATACAACAAACTGGTTCTTTACTGCTATCAATATAGTTTGCACTAGGCCCAAATATATCATTATGATGATGAATAAATTCTTTAATGGATAGATTAAGATTCCGATTTTCCATATGCATTACAGAAACTTTTTCACATTTAAGAAAAGTTATAATGCTTTTTATTAAATATATAATATCATTAACATCAATATTTTCAGATTTGTTTTCATGCTCTTTGTCCAATACTGAAATTATGAAATGACATATGCCTGAACCATTCTCATAAAATGTGCGAATGATGCAAATAATTTTAGCATAGTCTTCAGAATATATTGCAATAGTATTGTGAATTAACATTAAACAACCTTTTATTACATCAGAAATAAATAACGTAGTGAAATTAGAAGATTGAAAATTGATCATTTCATCAGAAACAGTCAGTAATGTAGAGATCACTTTATTTTCATTTGGAGCACCGGTATAACCTATTAAATATAAATAACAAAATTAAAAAATATATATAATCAAAATTGTAATAATGGATCATACTAAATAATTCACAGCTAAGAAAATTCTACTTATTGATTTTTTTAAACAATTGCAATGCCTAAAATTTGTTCACAAAAAGATACTTCTTGCATTTATTCCTACTAAAGATATACTGCCATGGAATAATCAAAAGTAATTTTTATAATTTTATTATTCAAAGAGAGAGAAAAAATGTAAATGATTTAAAATTAATCATTACTTATATGTTTTTGCACATTTTAATATTTTTAAATATTGTTCAAGTTATAAATTTAATACTTATTTAAAAAAAAAAAAATGAAAACAAGAATATCAGTAAATTGTGAAAAATCATGAAATATCTATTCTCTATATCACAATTTAATAAAGCTCTTTAAAAAAATTTTAATATGTTTTGCATGACAGTTTATTTATTTTTTAAAGTACACAAATGATTGTGCGTTATACTTACTTAACCCTGAATAAGTGACAGTAGCAGACAAAAACACCAATTTCAAGAGCTGATTTTGTGTACTATATATATCTTCTTTTGGCCAGCCTTGAAATGCATACCGTCCATTATGAATATCTTTCAAAGCATTTAGAGAAAATTCTAAAATTAAAGGTGCAGAACAAGAAGTATATTCAGAATTTTGACGATCAAGTTCAGCAGTTTCCTGAAACAAATTTAAAATGAAATGCATATAATCCATGACTGATATGACATAGCACCGGAAATCTTGTAATTCTAGAGGTAAAGAAGGATCTATGGAAGAAAGTTCTTGATCACTTTCCATAACCTCAGAAGGACTTTTTGGCACACATGGGGAATCAATACGATGAACTTTTTGCAGAGTTACGAGTTGAGATGCTGGTACCGGACATGGTTCGAATAGGACTTGATCATCATCTGAGCTGGAACTTGAAGCATTTTTCACATCTCTTAATTTTTTATGTCGAATTCGTTTTTTTCTAAATAAATTCCTTTTTCTTTTTGGGATACAGTTTTCTGGCCATCTGAAGTCTATGTTATATGGCACATTCTTATTTCTTTTAGACAACACAAAACAAGAACTCAAAGGTATACATTTTGGTTTTCTTTGTAACAGCACTGAAAATTAAAAGGTAATGATTAATTAAAACTAATATAGATTCATTTAAACTTTGTAGAACTTTATAGTTATTAAATAAATTAAATGCAAACCTGGAATTGATGAAATACAAACGGGAAGAGACAATAAAACCGGGACATGTAATATTAAAAGTTTTATTAAATCCTTTAAGCAGAGAAGATTCTATAAAACAAAACATTAAGTACATAAATGGATTGATATGAACAGAAAGATAATTTTTAATAAGAAAAATATAAGGATATATACCTGAATACCAATGTTTTCTAATGTCCATAAAATTTTCCATCCTCGTCCCTCAAGAAGGTATTTTTTGAATGGTTCAGAAACACTTGAATTGTCTGCCTCATGAAATGAATTAGCTTTTACTGTCTCACAAATTTGGTACATATCTGAAAGCAGCTGATGAGCTAAAATATTTCCTGAGCTCTTCCATTGAAAACTAAACATTAGATTAATTTATACTTCAGACATATATATACTTTTAATAGTGGAAAATGTTAGAAATTTAAAAACATACAGTCACAGAATTGTTAGTGCATTAAAGATTTAAAATTACTGTTATTCTTTTAAAATTACAAAACTTTATTAGTATTTATCTTGATAGTTAAATTATATGTACCTGATATAGTTAAGTTCTTACCAGTTATGGACTTGATATAGTTCAGCTCTTAATGTACTGAAGTTTTGACTCAATAGTTCTGTAGTTGTTCTATGTAATTTGGCATTTATTATGTATATATGTATGTATATATATATATATATATATATATATATATATATATATAAAGAAGAACTAACAAGGAATGAACAAGAAACACAACCATTTTAAAGTATTCACTACTTATAAATTATCAAGTGCTTTATAGAAATATAATTAAATTATAAACAAACTCAATAATATTTTAATACAAAAATCACATTTAAACCCACCCCTCAAAAACAAAAGAAAATTATTCCAAGCATTAAGCACTGAAACTTAAAATCACTAAACAAACACAAATACCAAAAGAATGAACGACTACAACTGTACTGGTAGTTAAAAAACTAAAATATTCATGCAAAATATACAATAAAGTGTGAAACAAGTTGTCTAGAAAATCAGAAAACCCCCAAAAAATGATAAAAACCAAAAATTCCTTATAGCACCCTGAGGACAGCTTTATTAAGCAATATGCACTATCAAGATATTATAAACCTCTTTGCTTGTTAGATGACTGGATCTTAGTCAAAAACACATCTGGCAATACATTCCAATAACATGGAGTAGACAGAATAATTTTCCATATAGAACTGATACAGTATAAGAGTGAAGAAAAACAATTTGACAGTGTAGCCTTATTTCATGCAGCAAACATTGAGTCATGTGACAGAACCCTGTGATTGTTTATAATAATACGGCTATTAAGAAAGTTTGGTTGACAAACTATAACCAATAATTTGTATACATAGAGTATCTGAGTGGGTCGATTTATTGTTTGCTGCATGGTTCTTGGTAATTAGCAACATGGGAAGTAGAAGTAAATGTAGAAATCGATGTAGTAATTTATTATTTCTTGGAAGAAATTATACAGAAAGCAGCTAAAGTGTAAAGAATTTGTAAAAACTGTATACTGCAGGAAAAATTCTTGTAAACATACATGCATATATATATTATAATTAGCATTTTAACATTTCCTCACATTTCTTCTACAACATAGGAAACCACTTCTTCAATTTCTACACCATCATTAGTGTTTCATGCTGCAAATTACCAAAAAATCATCCCAGTTGGACACTACACATATGGAAATTATTGATTGTAGTCAGTCACTCAAACACTCTCTTGATGGCCATATTAACATAAATCGTCAAAAGGTCCTTTTATGCAACTTATTTTTTTCTATATAACCCAAATTACACTAACAAATTGTTTTACTTTAAACCTATACTTAATAGAGTTTAAATAAAAAGACCAGTTTACTCCAAGTTATCAGAATAAGTTGCTAGAAGTGCTTTTGATTTGCATCATCAAGCGAGCAAAAATAACATAATTTATAATAACCAGGAGGTACATATTCCTTGATAAAACTAATATAAAGATGTTTTAATTTTTTTCTTTTTGTTTTTTATCATTTCTTTCAGGTTTCATTAATTTCCTCAATAATTTGTTTTGTGTCATATTATCATATATTTTACATAAACATGTTCTTTTTTTTATCTGCCAATGCTGTTCTAACCATTCATTCTTTTGATATTTGTTTTTATTTAATGATTTCCATTTTTTTTTTTTTTTTTCTTTTTTGCTGCAGTTTATGTACTTTAGATAGCGAATAACCTCTTTAATTCTTTTCTTTTAAGGAGTAAATGTGAGACATGTTTAGATGAGTCAGTTCTCTTTTGATTTTTGTTTTGATATTATGTTCTTCACACACATTGCATGTGTGTGTATATATATATATATCTGAGAGCATGCGTATATAAATATACATGTCACAGATAATAAAAACAATTTAAAGATTTACTTATTATAATTTATTACATAAAATAAAATGTTTGATTTTAATATTAAAATACTCAAAATATTTGTTGAAAAGTTATTAAGTATTACACATAAAAAAATCGAAGTGTCAAATTATAGCATTCAGGAAGAAAAATTATAATGAAAATGATACAGAGATTTTGTTTTTAATTGGAAATCATCTTTTAAGGTTTGTGTTGACCAAAGTAAAAAAAAAAATCCAAAATACAATATAATCCATTTGGAAAAAAAAAGAATATTATGCAAAAGCTCTTTTACATTTCTAGGAAGCACAGTTTTTAAAATGTTTTGTTAAAATTTTTATAGATGTTTGTGATTGTTTTTTTTTTTCTTTCTTTTTTTTTTCTTGTTAAAGCTATTTAAGACTATGCATTCTAAATTTTTAATTTTTTAAAAAATAAATTCAGAAATACAGATGCATAAAGATTTTTTATTGGTAAATTTGCTTTTCTAAAATAATTCATATTAAATAGTTTCAATGTGATTAATCATACACAAATAAAGGCAAGAAATATATGCCTTACACAAATATATGTCATAATACGCAAAAAAATATATGTAACAATTAAAAATTCATAATAGAAATAACATAAAATGATATAAGTGTAATAAGATTAAAATTTTAAAGCAGGCTAATCCTGTAATAATTTATTAAATAAAAAGACAAATAATTCTGAATCAACAAAAATGACAGTCAATCATTAATTATCATCAAAAGAAAAGTTTAAATACTATGCTCACAATATTAACATAATTATATCATTTTTTATCAACAAAAAATTTTTCCAACTTCATAAAAAAAAAATGGATATCATCATATTTTAACATGCCTAATTAGAAATTTTACACTATGAACAAAAAATTTAAGAAAACAATGCTCATAATTCAATTTATATTTTTATTATTTTATTTAATATAGATTTTTGATTCTAAAAAAATTTAAATCAGGAATGCATGCTTTTTATTTATATGTTGTTAAGATTTCATAGATAACGCAGAATAAAATATATATATTAATTATATACAATAAAAATTGCAATATTTCCTTAGTAAAAAAATCACACTTTTATTCAAATACAATAATAATTGAAAGATAAAATTTATGATAAAAATAAAAAGCAGCAAAATTACCTGAAAGAATTATTGATATTTATATTAGGTCCACAGAGTAAACTCAAATATTTTACTAAGAAAGTATCCAACCATATTTCTCCATCCTACAGAAATGTGAGAGGGGGGAGGGATGAAAAAGTAATATGATTATTAACAAAAAAAGTAAAAAAAATTTCATTAAAAAATAAAATTACATTTTTTATGCATTTAAAACAATGTATCTTCATATATATTAAAATAATCTAACATAGAATACATTTTCGCTGAGACCAACTTCATGAAATTTATAATAAAATTTTAAAACACAATAATAATTTATGGCTTTATAGGCATTATTTACTATTTATCTATTTCATCACTTTTGTTTTACATCATGAATTTTGCATTTTTTTAATTTAAACGCAAAAAAATCAATTTAATTGATTGTTTTGCACATATGGCGGCTCTGGCAGCATAAAGATATGAAATGGCAAATTATGGTAAGATTATCGTATAAGGAATAATTTTCTAGTTATGCAATTCTCATTATATTTTTCACAACTGAATTGAAAAAGGGCAAAAAGGATTTACAAAAGCTAGTTTGTAATAAATTTAATTAAGGGTAAAATATTTTTTTTTAATATTAGGCCTTTTCTTTTTACAATATAGGGGAATCATGACATATCCGGACCACAGCTCAGTATTCCGCTCAGAATTAACTGCTATAAGCAAAGCTCTGAATCTAGCTTTAGACTTTAAAGTACCTGATGTTTGGATTCTGACTGATAGTAAGAGCTCAATACAGTATTTGAAAGATTGGCCAAGCATCTTGGACAAATTGGGGCAGGATATAGTTTCTAAACTAGCTGTTTTGGACCAGATCGGATCGGTGTGCTTGCAGTGGATTCCCTCCCATGTGGGCATCTATGGAAATGAAATTGCTGATCTGCTCGCTAGGGAAGGTTGCGAACTTCCCAAAGCTTCTTCTTCCAATCTGTTAGCTTCAGAGGTTCATTCCATGACTTTAGCCAGAGTGAATACCTCTTGGAGGTCGCCACCAATTAATGCATGGTACGCCGCTAAATATCCTGGTATGTTCATGCAGTGCTCCTGTCCTAGACCTGCTCAAACGGCTTTAGCTAGACTAAGGACTGGCCACATTAAGAGTTTGACCTTCAATGGAGACGAGAAGACATATGCCCTTTGTCATTGTTCGACCATCGCGTTTCCCTCTCATCTCATAGATTGTATTGGTGCCTCTGTGAGGCAACTGTTGAATGAGGGGAGGACAGTTTACGATCTATTGATGCAGCATGATCTACTGGACTTGGTTTAGGATTCTAAATCAAGGAGATAAGCAACAACAACATCATGACATATTTAATGTTATTCCCTTTCTTAGAATTTTCAAATTTATAATATTTAATATAAATTTACTGTATTTACTAAACTTTTTTGCCTATAATCTGCAGTTGTACAACCTACAGGCATAATTTTGAGCCAGAAATATCTCTCATAATTAAGTCCCAGTGGTATGTAATCTGCAGGCAATTCATGTCTGATCTTTGATCCATATACCATTCCTATTCAATTTAACTTATGCCTTTTAGAGTAACTAATGATGAAGGAAATAAATTATTTATTTTAACCATAGGAAACAAAATACAAATTTGTAGCAAAATATAATTTGCCAATGTTTTCTGAGTCTTCTCTCACATTTGAAATCAAAAATTATTTTTTAAGTGAAGAAATATTGAATACATTCAATATAACTTCCTTTATTCAAAAATTTGATATTCGATTGATTCAAATATGTAGAAGTTAATACTTCAGAACAAAATATTACAAATAATGCATTAAAAATTACCATAATTTCTTACCTATAATCTACTTAGCCTTAATAACCCTAACCCACAAATGAATTTTTCAGCTGTTGAAAAAAATATTTTGCATAATCCAACTCAATATATAATTTATGGGCAATTTGCATCTGTTCTTTGACATACCATATACTAATTGTTCCGTTTTTACATCCATGGTATAAAACTAACAAAACATTTTTCAGCTTTAAAAAAGTTTATTGCATAAAATAATTATGTATAAAAAATGTCATAAATTTAATACAGAAAAACTAGATAGCATTTAATAAAATATGCATTTCAAAAATACAGTGGAAACAAAAGAGGTGACATTTTTTCAACAATTTGTAATTTTTATATTTACAAGAAAAATGAAAATCTTTATCATTATTACAACTAATTGTTAAATTTTTGACTTCTGTAAAATGATTTTAATTCTTCATATCAACATATCCTTACATCTACATATAACTTCATTGCAGGCTAGTATTCTACTAGCATAGATTGATTAGCATTCTACGATTCCACAAGCATACATTGGTATATGATGAATATCATAATTTTTGAAATTCTTAAAAGTCTAGCTTCTTCTATTGACCTCAAACATGATGATTAGAAAATAAATTATCTTTCTCTAATAAAATGTTTCAACAATTTCGTTTCAGATAAAAAGCTTCAGGGGAAAAAAATTACCATAGATCAAAAATAGCAATCTTTACTAATTATAATAGCCTATATTCCATGAATTATAGGCATATTCTCAATGAAATGCAATATATTATTTATAGATAAATTTAAAAAATCATAATCACTCCAAATAAAAATCACAATAATTTGGTACAAAAAATCAGACATTATTGTTCAGCTAACAGGGCACCACTTGGAGAAAAACAAACTCATGGAGGAAAATTGAACTATACTTCGGGTAAATTTAGCTTCATTATGTGCATATATATTACAAGCTTGAGTTTAAAATTTTAAAAATAATAAGTTCTTTGAATAACGTATTTATAGTAGAAGAAAAAAAAAATGGTTTTCAAAATAATCAATTAAAATTGTGATATTGTTAAATTTATTATTTTGCATTTTCTCAATATAATTTTTTTCATTTAGAACAATAATCTTGCAAGACATAAAAAAAAAGTATAGAGCTGGTCATTTAAATATTTTTCATTTTACTTATTCATTTCAATATCTTAAATTTGTATATAGTAATTAAATTCTATATTTTTTTACTTTTGTTTTGATGTATTGAATATTATTATTATTTTTTTTTTGTACTCATAAACTAAATGTTTTGATTAAGTTTTAATTCTATAAAAATAAAAAGGAACTTGATGAAAGTAATTGTGTTTGCATTTTACTTTTAAATTGCCATTATTTTTAAATTTATTAAAAATACTAAGTTTTTAGTAAGAGCATAGTATAAAAATTAATTAATTAATTTATTACATATTAACTTTTGATTCGGATATTGAGGCGGAGTTATAGAAAGATTAAAGTGTTTAAACATATTTTTATAACTGCAACATATTATATGACAATAAGCAACCAAAGCAAAAAACTTATAGAATGCTATTTTTTGATGAATTCATATGATAAAAATGGCATGGGTCATTCAGAATTTACATGGATGCATATTAATTTAAAGAGAATTGAATAAAAAAAAATTTTATACTTATCAAAACAATGACAAGTAAATGATTAAAATGTAATTTCTATTATTCTGTTTATTGATAAATCTTAAAAACAATAAATATATTTTAAATTATTCAGACACAACTGAATGATTTAAAATATATTTATTTATTATTAATTTATTTATAATAGTTCAAATTACATAGCAGTATATTTATGAAATGCTATATGTCAAAAACATGAATGTACTTACGTCAGTTTTATTAGTGTTAAGAAACTTGAGCCAAATTTTGTGCAGTTCATTTATATCTGTGGAACTCATTATGAATCCTTTAAAAATCTATATATCAAATAAAAAAATCAACAAAAATACAAATTAGAAATATAAAAGACTTAATAAAGAGCATATAGAAAAAATTTCAGAGAGATAAGGACAGTTTTACTATACAAATACTAAATCACATCATTATATTAAAAAATACTAACTGAAATTATTCCATCCTACTTCATTAAAACAAGTAATTTTACTATTCACTGCTGGTTTAAAAAAAACGAAAGAGAACATATAAAAAATGTATTAGTTACACCTAAATAAATATAAAAAGCTTGCAGTTACAAGCCTATTATTATTTTTAAAAAAATACATTCCAATTAAAAATTATAATTAAAAGATTGGGTAAAATGGAGAAATATGCACTAATTCTACATTGCAAATTTGTAAAATGTAACTGCAATTCTACGTACATAATTTACGATGTTTGTGCCAGTTCACTTTCTTTGAGATAACTTTTATTAATAAAATTGTGTTTTTGTATCCATGATTTAAATAAGATCTTTCAATTACAAAACAACAAAAATTCATGACATATTGAAGATTGTGTTCAGAAAGAAGACATATGCAAGAAAAAGACCAAAAAACATTTACTGGTCATAGTTCCTCGAAATACAAACAAGTAGTCTTCCAGAGGACATTTCGAATTTATTGCTACTTTGTTTCATGTCATTTATCCACTAGTAAACATAGATTGTTTGTACAGCAGGTCTTCTAAAATGGACTCTAATCCATATTTTATACAAGCCAGTTAGCATCCAATGCTTCAGAAGAAGCTTAATGATGGCAGAATGCTTTTTTCTCAAATATCTTTCTTTCAATTCATCCTGTCCTCTCTGCATTTATCTTTAATCTAGAAACAAGTCCCCATAATTGAAACACTCCATTTCTCTTTAATCCCTTTTTACACAGCATCTAGATAGCTTGAACATCCAATCTTCCAATTTTCCACCAGTTAGTCTGAACCCCAAAATCATATTTCATGATTTACTTTTTCAAAACAAACAGTTAATCTATCCTAATACAATATGTAAGTATAATTCATCTCAAAACTTACCAATATAAGAAATCGCTACAACACATTTTAAATTAACAAAGGTTAGTTAGATTTTTTTTCAAAATAAAAAAATATTTATTGCAGATTAGAACAATTAATAATTAGATACAGAAAAATAAACATAACATAATAAATACTGAAGGCAGACAGAAGAAAAAATAAATGGATTAGATATAAACAAAAATTTATTTTAAATATAAAAAAATAGCAATAAATATTCATATAAGCAGTTATATAATTTAAATTTCAATTAATTAATACATTAGAGCAACATTAAATACATAATTTTTTTTTAATATAATTATACTAATTTCATGCAAGTTTTTATAGAAATCATCAGAAAAAATGCTTTTCTATTGGTGGGATGAAACTTTGCACAAAATACAAAAATATCACTCATTGCAAAAAAATGCCACTAAATCATTGTTATAAGTGTATAATAAGTCATGATGTTTAATTCAATTTGTGATAAAGGTTTCTGATGTTTCGCTAAAAGCTTTTCTAACAGAAAGTACACAGGAAATTCATACTATATGCTCCAGTACTTAGCTAACCATTCAAAATTCTAAGTTTAAAAAAAATCTAACAAATTTGAAATAAACAAAATATATAAGTCGTAGAAAGACATCATATGACTAACACTGAAGTGTATGAGCAAATTTTGTATACTAGTAATACTTATAATACTTTTTACTTAAATTTAATAAAATACTTTTGCATAAGTACTTTTTACTTTACTTTTTTACTAGTAATACTTATAATACTTAAATTTTATATACTAGTATACTTTTGTACACAATAATACTTACCATCGGTATAAAAAGGAAGAACACAAAATAGATTTTAAATATTGGAAATATGTTTTCTTTGAATTCTTTTGTTCAGAAAGTTTAATTGTAACTTGCTGAAAGAATAGGAGCCATATAAACAAAAATTGAGCTTTGACAAAAGAATCAAGTGTTTTGAAACTGTAGATTATCCTGTTAATTAATTTGTACCTGTGCTGCAAGAAATGAGACATGCTGGATACAAGAAAAATAAATTGATTAACATGAATGTTTGTAATTATATCACATCATAGGAGATCCGATAACTTGAATGTGAGATTATTAAGAATAATACAAAATAAATAACCATAGTTTATGACCTAGGATGTCTTGCTTAGCAAACTGTAAACATACAATTTAACACACTTTGTAGAAGAGGAAAAAATTTTTCATGTATCTGCTACTGTACCTATCTACGATTTCATGTCACAAGTATATCTGTATATTCTAGACTGTAATAGTTCAAAAAATGGTATATATGAAGAAACAAATGGATTTATATCATATTTCAAATGAATTTTTATTCTCTTCAATGGATATATCTAAATTTGGCATGTGGCAAGAGATTACAGGGCTCGTGTATTATGCATTACTATACATGATTTAAAGTGGAACACTATATTATTACATACATGCACCCCCTGATAGGCACGTATGCATACCTGCCCCACTATGAATTACAAGTTTGTTTCTCTATTATGATTTTCAATGTATCAGGGTTGTTAAACATCTTCACACCTTATAAAGGATTACCAAAATGACATGGCACACCAAAGATTACTCACAGTTACATTAAAATGAACTTAGACAATATTTGAAAAAAGCATAAATTGATATGCTGAAATGCACATGCAAAGAATCTTTCATTCAAATTTGAAAAACAGCATGATTACTGCAGGTAATGGTGGCTACACAAAACACTGATATTTTATATTCCATTAAAAAGAGCAATAATTTCATCCTTGGGCCTCATGTTAAATGTTTATTAAATAAGGATATTATATTTAAATTCTTCAAATATGCTGCATTGAGCACAAAATGTAGCTCTGTATTAAATCCGTAAAAGAATACAAAAATAATAATTAAATGCAATGGACAAATAACGTGAAAAGAGTGTTTACATTATTAATGTATAATAATTTTTTTTAATATGAAAAAAAAAAAGAATTTTTAATTTCTGAATTAAATTAACGCAGTTCACCAAGTAAATGTTTTAAACTTCATATTTCTTTGGCAAGCAATTTTACAATTACTAAGACAGCTCTAAAAATTGCTATTGATCTATAAATAATTTGAAATATTCTTTTACAATATAAACATCGCTGATTCAGTTTTAAACGAAAAATATAAAAAGGAGTGTTACCTACGTATAATGTTTAAAAACTATTTAATTCCAATTAACTGCAAAATTGGATATTTAAAATCTCTCAATAATATCTTGGAAATTTCACTTTTAACTCATTTGTAACATAGATATGAGAATTATCTGTAAACAACCACTTCAGAATTTGACACAAAAACAAACAAAAACCAAAACAAGTAATTTAAACCACTGATATGATGATCACGTGTTTGACAACGAATGTTTAAAGAGAGGAAGGTCTCAACCGAGAGGGGAAATGAAGGACGACGATTTGTATTTCTAGAGCTCCTTGGCTGCGAAGCAGCCGTTAGCTCCGGTCTGGTTATAGTCGAAGAACACATTGCTGAGTAGAAAATGGTAAGATTAAATGGAGAGCTTACCCAAAAGAAAATAAATAAATAAAAAATAAAATAAAAAAAATAAATAAAAAGAGGGGATTTTTTTTATATTTAATTATTAATATTATTATTTTTTTTATTGTCATTAAAATTGTTAATAGGGAAAAAACATGCAAAAGCGAAAAGTAAAAAGGGAAAACATTGATTAAAAAAGAACGGAGAGCGAATTGAGAAAAAAGTCAACATATGAATCTAGGTCAGCACTTTTAGAAGAAAACGTTCTGTGGATGGAAAAAAAAAACACCTGAAATCTTGAGCGCGGGGATAATAAACATGTCAGCTAATTAGCAGTGAGGTTCGCGGGCGTTTGGAGTTCTTCGGATTGTTTATATCATATTCTGGGAAAATGGAGGAAATCTCACAATGTGAACTGGCATGCCAATTTCGGAGTTCCATTGAGACTCTTAATCTCCTTATCCTAATTTATATTAAAACAATTAATTAGTTTGGTAACTTAATTAACGTTGATAAGGCTGTTAAAAAAACAAAATTACATAAAATAAGTATTTAACTAAAAAGGAAATTGAGAGAAAATCTCATGCGATAGCCGGAAAACTCTCGGGAGACCTTTCCTCCCAAAAGGAACATTTGGAAAATCTTAAAACTGTATTTCAAGAGAAAGTCTCTGTAAAAGAATAAAAAATTAATTGTAATTAAGAAATATAATTAAAAAGTTATTATTAAAAAAGAATGATAATTAAGATTTCGTATAAAAAATTAAGAAATATATGTAATTTTCAAGAAAGTTATTATCTTTGAGATGTCTAATATAATGCATATTAGACCTTGAACCTGTAAATATATTAAATACTAATAAACAAATAATAATTTCATTTTATGTATATTAAATCTGTAGCGACACCTATTGATGAAAAATGGAGTAAAAAAATAACTTCTACTTTCACTGTTAACTCGGGAATTTTCCCGTAGAAGGAAAACAGAACGTAGCTGGCGCTAGAAAAGAATAACGATGATTTTCGGATAGCAGAATCGTTCCGGTGTGTTGTGTTAGAAAAACATTATTATAGACCAAGAAAAACGGACGAATGCTCTGGAGTGTTATGGACGTTGCGTGCTTTTGAAACACCAATTTCTTTTAATTGCTCTCGAGTTTTTTTTCATCTCTTACCAGTGGTGGTGATTATTACTGTTTTTATTATACTAATCGTCCAACTTGGATACATTTCATTACTTTTTCCTTTTGCTTTTTTCCTCCTTTACGAAATTTTTTCCCTTAATCCAGTTTCCTATGTAGGACACCGTGGGTTCTCCCTTATAATTTTTTGGGTTTTTTTTCCCGTTTTTGCAACATGGCGTGTGCCACGTCAAACTTTTCTCCAATGGAGTATTCTTCGGATGCCGATATTAATTTTAAATCTCGACGTAACATATTGAAAATATTACAGATAGCAACCCAACATGGTGCTACATCTTTTACTCTCAAATTCGAAATTCCAGTTAAAGCAATACCTCGGACCCACCCCTGGATCCTGAAGGACAATTTAGCATCAAAAGTGTCAACAATCAAATACATCGATCATATGAGACTCTCCCGCGAAGGAAAACTGATTTTATCCACTAATCATTTATCAACTGTCACAGAACTGGTTCGCATTCGAGCTATTATGGGACTTCCCGTCGTTTCCCATCATTTCTCCATCGGTAAATGGTTTTCCACGTCTTGAGATTTCAAGAGTCACACGAAAGCTGGCACAAGTTGCAGTCTCTTGTTCAGTATTGACTTTTGTAAGCAAAAATTGCGCCAATTTCAATCCACGTTTCAAAGCTTCAATTTTTTCCATCCGCAAATTTTCTTCAAATTTTGAAAATGTTTCGTTTCAAAATGACGTTTAATGTTATATTCTTTGAGAACGGCTATGATTTCATTGCAAATCAAACATAGCACCTTATTACTGCACTCAATCACGATATATTGAAGGTTCCATTGATTTTTGAATGTTCTGCATTCATTGTCTATTTTTCGCTTCTTTTCCATACTAGTAAATCACACACAAAAAAAAATTACAAGTTAAATTAAATTTCACAAAATTTCTACTAAATTCTATAATGATAGTTAAACATTAATAACCCTGTATTAAATATCCTACAAAATGTACGATTATGATATTTCTTCCCGCAAACATAGCAAAAGACCTCGCACTGTTCTAAATATTTTAAATTATGGGGACTTCCGTCGTTTCCCACAACTGCCTAGATGAAAAAAAATGGTTTTCGCTTTTCTCCTACAATTTGACCTTTGTTCATTCGGGGTTAAGCAACATGCAACTGATTCCATCAACATTTAATTTTTGAAATTTTTCATTTTATAATTTTATTAAATAAAAATGTTTCTTTTAAAAAAGGGCATTTAATTATCTATTTTGCTTATTAATTCAAAGGGCATGAGACCACCGCTATGTTTCAACATTTTACAAAGAAGGAGCTAGAGGCCTCTACGCGGCCAAGGATCTCCGTAATAATCTACAATAAGAAGTTAAATTCAATTACAGTTAAGTATGGGTGTTGGTTGGATTGGTCTTTTAAACGGGGTTACACACTACTTTACTTCCCATTAGACCAGGGATGGGCAAACTACGGCCTGCCGGAAGGTTCTATCCGGCCCGCGGATAGAATTTCAATTTGCCTGCGCGAGGCAAATTAAAATAAATATATATTTATATATTATATATCCATCTCCTTTTCTACTTTGATTAAATATTATTTTTTCTTCATTTTTTTTCAAAGGACTGGTGATTTTTTTACTTTTTCCTATTTTTGTTCTACAAAACATAAATCGGCGAAAATAGCAAGCACGGACAGCTTTCAATCGGTAAAGTGTTAAAAGCGGAAGTTCTTTGTTAGTTATACCTGTAGATTGGCGCCAACAACTAGAGTTTTACAAATCATTATCAAAAGCAAGTTTCCCATATTTAATAACTCACGCCCAGAAATCAGTGCTACGTTTGCTTCATCTTATATATGTGAACAAATTATTTCAACTATGAACCTTAGAAAGAATTACTTCAAAAATAGACTGACAGATGGGCATTTAGCCTCGTTCCTTAAAATTAGTACATCTCACTTCGAATCTCAATATAACGAACTTTTAAAAATGAAATCGCAATTTCATTCAACTCCTTAACATATTTAAATTGCAATACTTGTATATTGTTTATTCAAATTTTGGAAAAATTTGTCTTTGTCGACCGAAAAAGTTTGCCTATCCCCGCAATAGACACAGTTCCGCTTCCTGCGCCTTCCATAGGTAGACTGAGTATCGGGCGCGCCGCTAGCTTTTTATACTCCAATTACTGCGATCTCGAAGTGAGTGGAATACACCAGAACCTTCTCGAACCAACTTCTTATTGTAGATTATTACGGAGATCCTTGGCCGCGTAGCGGCCACTAGCTCCTTCTTTGTAAAATGTTGAAACATAGCGGTGGTCTCATGCCCTTTGAGTTCATAAGAAAAATAGATAATAAAAATAGATAATTAAATGCCCTTTTTTTAAAAAGAGAATTAT